>VZTV01019620.1:0-12953 GCA_013400875.1 Anhinga rufa
TCCTTGACTAGTATGGGCACTACTTACCAACAAGTAACCCATCTCCACATTATCAATACTGGTTTTAGCACAGATCCAAAACACAGCCCCCTACTAGCTACTATGAAGAAAATTAACTCTATCCCAGCCAAAACCATGACACTCGTGTAAGAAAAAGTTCAAAAATCAGATCACAATGCAAACATAAAAGGTTTTATGCAAGGACTTGTAAGAAAAGACTTAAAACAGGTCATGTGGAAATACGAAGTAAATTGTATCCACATTAATCTTGGTGAATTTGGCAGATCGGTTTTTCTTCCTGCAAGCAAAAAAGTCATATTCAAAGTAATGAACTTACTTAACAGGTGGGCAATAATGTGTTTATCCTGTGGCTGTCATGATCAAGGAAAGCACTTTGGATATTTTCATTCTCCCACTGATCTTTGATTACAGATTCATACTTACACCCATGGTTTTAGGTAAAGCAATGGCAGTGTTATTTTACTAACTTGATATATCATGTTGTTGGGCTTCTAGTGTAGAAATTAATGAGTACTTCTCAAAGTGAAATGCTCATGGACAGATCTGCTAAGCTACTTTTTGAAACCATTTTAATAAATCAGAAAAAGGATCCAGTAACTGTATATGTTTTATCTATACGAAAAAGCTCATAAACTTTTCCCATATATATTGGATTTATTATATTTCTCCAAAGCAATTTGAAAGGCACTGAATTATACTCACTTTCAGGTTCTGAAAGAACTTTAGTAATAAAAGCAGAAAAGTTGCTGCTGAAATTAATTTTCTTATAGATTTATAGGAAAACTGAAAACTGCTTTGATGTCTTTCGCATTCCCTTGCCAGTAAAAAAAAAAAAAAAGAAAAAAAGAAAAAAGAACTTCTATTAAATTTAACAACGCTCTCCTTCTCTCCCCCCACTTCAAACCTCATTTATCTTTTATGAGCCCTGGGCATCTTGCCATAATAAAACTGTGCATAATACTAGAATTCTATAATCATTTAGTGGTTTCTTCTTTTTTACCCTATCAACTGACTGTGGCATTGACCCTGCCATTTAAGGAGTTGGTTTGAATGGGTCAACACTTTAAACACTACACCATGTAGTTCAATATTCAAAGCACTGAACTTGGACAATTAAGGTGCCCAATTTTCAGAGGGATTGCTAGCTCCGATTGTTGCTAATAGCATTCCTTGCGGCTTAGCTTTGCCTAAAAATAGTGACTGGGATTTCCACCTTTTCAGGAGTTGTGGGAAGAAGAGAAAATATTAACATAAACTAGAAAATGTATAAACATCTTACACATCCTTGATTTCAGTAGCTTTCTTTTGTTACTGATTTCTTTGGGATGGTTTTCCAGGGTAAAATTGTGAATTTCTAATGATTCAAAGAACTTCTGATTGTATCTCTAATATTCTGTAGGTCTTTCTCATAAGAGTTAATATTTCTACTGAGGTCTTAATTTTTTCAGATTTCCGAGAAGACCGATCATGAACCTTTTTAAACATATAATCCTACTTTCTGTCCATTTAAAGGCACTCCATTGTCTCTGAGAAGCTGATTGAATGAAGCCAAGGACAAAACTATTGTTGATTTTGTTTGAGTTGAACCAAACTATTAAAGGGGAGGTTTTTATTTTGGTTTTGTTTTGATTTTTTTTTTTAAGGTAGGCATCTGTAATGAAAAGGCCTGCATCAGAGTATTGGTCCAGATGTCTTTTAAAAAGGATGGAGAAAAACATAAGCATTTGGGGATAATGATCCTAATGCAAAGAAGCAAATTATTTCCAGTGAACATTTCCCTGTAATTGCTTTTTTTTCCAGGAACTGTACCTGGAGTTAGATTCTTATGTCTGCACCATGGTGTTTAATGTTAGGTGACACAAATCCCTCCCATATTGTCAGTTTCACTTTAACACAAACATGAGATTTTTGCCATTCATTTCAAGTGAAGTACAGTATAATCCATGAAAACATTTGTAAGCAACATCAAAATATGTATTGTAGACTGAAGTATAAATGCAAATGATACCTGCATTCATACTGCTCAAACACTATTCAAAGAAAGCAAGAGCTATATCTAAAGGACATACTGGATACTGTCTTGGGAATACTGAGCTCTAAATGTCACCAGTAACCCAATATTGAACTCCTGCATTCATCAACTGAAGCTATACAGCAGAGTTAAAAAATATGAAAAAGAAAATAATTAGTATAATACAGAAAGAAACCTCAGATATACCTCCCCTGAAAATGCTGAATGTATAGTTTTGAAGGCACAATCAAGGCTGACAATCATGGCTGACAGAGTTAATCCCCATTATCTGCTCCCTGTTGCACAGGTGAATAGAGGGTAATCATAAATTGGAGATTGCAAACAGGGTAGAGTTTGGTACTTAAGATCACAGAGCTGGAGAGGAAGTAAGGGAACAAGACTTTGTGAGGGAGTCAGGTCTTCTTAAACACTTTACTCTCTGAAGAAAACACCTTCTGCGCTCTAATCTTTGAGCCTTGGTTTTCTGAGTCAGACCACCAGCATGTACAATGGATGTGTTAATGTTAATGGATACTATGCAACTCAATTCCAATACTGACAGAAAATGTATATAGGAATTCCAAGGCATTTTCTTTAATACAGGGTCTTTTTGAAACTTCTTCAGTATTTTATTTCCAAAGTTCATAAAGTCTGTTTTAAAACTGTTAAAGTGAAGCCAATTAATCACAGGCTGCACTACAGCGTATAATGAAAGAGAAATGAGATTTTAGACCAATCTTTTTTTCTTTGTCAAAGATGTGAGCAGTGATGGTAAATTGTCTCACAGAAGGAAGTTAACAGAAGTTTGAAGAGGAAGTCTGGTCTGGCAATTAAGGTGCTAATCTGAGAAATGTGATATCTAGGTTAAGTTCCCTGATGTGCTGTAGACTTTCTCTGTGACCTTGAACAAATCACCTAGTGGTCTGAAAACCAGGCAGGCAGACCAACCAAGTTGCACAGATTAATCTAGGTATATCTAATCATTGGAGGACAACGTAAGCAGGCAACTTCTTCCACCTATTTTAGGATAGGATGAACTACCTTTAAGGATAATTTTTCTCTCCTACAAGTAGTTTGGACTAGATCCTTAAAGTCAGGTGAGACTTATCCCACTTTTAACTGTCCTGCGCTACAATTCTCCCCGCACCTGTAAAACAAGCATAATGATATTTCCTCTCCCTTTTAGGCTATTATCAAAAGAGTGAGACATGCAGCAATAAAATACTATAAGAATAGGGTGATAAAAGTATCACAGACACATACAAGACCGGTATGCCTCTCAGAATAAGAAAATCCAAAGTCTTTCTATCTTCAGCCATAGTATTTTGCTAAACTCAATTCTAGCACTCTTAAAATCAAATTTAATCAGAATATTATCCTGATTATCCTGATTGCCATCTGGTTGGGTTCCTATTAGTCGTTCAGAGACCAACACTTGGCACTAAATTGTTGAGGAAAAAAAGAAAGACATGCTATAAATAAATTCTAGTCAGTATTCAGGTGTTGGAAAATCTGATTTGTTACAGCCATGCATGGTATCTATCAGCAAACCTAGTTTTAAGTGCAACAGGTGCCTATCACTGAAAATCTGACTTCTTTATTATGCATTATAAAAGAGACACGTGAGTTGTGAGTTTCTGCCCTTTGCTTGGAAGGAAGTTAAATAATTCATTATTCAGTGACAGACAACAAACGTCTGATACCTGAAGAAATTTCAGGCCAAGTTCTCAGCCAAGTCTGTGAAAATGAAGTGATGTGTTGGTGATTCCTAGCAAGAAGGAAACTTCAGTGCAGCAGCCTATGAATTGAAACTGAAAAAAAAACAAACCCTAGCTTTTTTTTTTTTTTTTTAACAGAAGTCCTGTGGAATTATTGATGTTCTTTGAATTTAGGGTGGCTTATATTAGCAGTGCAAGGGGGTCAAGTTCAATTTTACCCCATACGTGGGGGAATGGTCCTTTCTGTCAGAGGGCCGCGTTTAAGGCTGCTATGTCTCTGCCCTGTGGATAGAAAATCTCTTCTGGTCAGCAAGTTTGTCGAGGTAGATTAGCTGTATTAGAGAAAGCTTCAAGAGTAAATACTGGCGCGCACCTGTCTTCACCACTGACGAACACACAAGTCTGATAGTTAGTGGTCAGCTTTACTGCAGGACAGAATGACTGAAAAATACCAGTTTTAGGATGGTTGGAACATTTTCTATCCAAGACTATCTACTGTAGTTTTTTCAGTGAAAGGGTGTGGCAGGTACGGGCAANTTTTTCAGTGAAAGGGTGTGGCAGGTACGGTACACTACACTCCACTACACTACACTACACTACACTACACTACACTACACTACACTACACTACACTACACTACACTACACTACACTACACTACACTACACTCCCCCCGCCCCTCCTCTGGCGATCAGAGCTTTTCGCGCCCATTTTCGCGCCCTTTGTGCTTTGCCGGGCCCTCAGGCACGTGCCCCGCTCGGGAGGGGAGGGGGGAGAGGCGGGGCCCCGCGGCAACAGAGAGCGCCCGCAGCCAATGAGGTGCCTCGGTTCAGAGAAGCTTCTGGATCGTGGCCAATTACGGCCCGGCTCAGATCCGCCGCGGGGTGTGGGCGGGGCGCCGCCGGAGCCCCCTCGGAGCGGGCTTTACGGGGCGGCGGGGCTGGGCTCGAAGCCTCCGCCCCGGGCCGGCGCCTGAGGAGAGCTGCCGGGACTGAGCGCCCTCCCTGCTGCGGGGTGAGTGATTCCCTCTGGGTGTGCCCTTGGGGGAGCCCCCGCCCGCCCCAGCGAGCGGTTGTACCTCCTGGGGAGCCGGGAGAGGGAGAGAGTCCCTTTTTGTGAGTGGGGGGTCTGTCTGTCTGTGGGTGGGTGAGCGGGTGGCTGGAGGTGGCTGTGCGCGCGCTTTGGACCGTCGTTTTTGTGTATAAACGTGTAGTAATAACGTCCCGACTGACAGCTGGAACCTGTGGTGCGTTAGGTGTTACTGGAGGGCTGATCGATGTCGGTTTACCCCTGTTTCTTGTTGGGTTTGTCGTGGGTTTGGCTGTTCCGTGGAACAAGGTTGTTGGAGCTTGCCCTGCGCTGAGTGTACCCCAGTGACAAAGGGCGTTATCCAAGGCTGAGGTGTTTTATTCAGTCATGGCGTTAAGTCCATGACTTCAAGAGATCCCACAGAGTTGGTAGGCCTTTCAAATGCAAACTGAAAAATGTGAAGCCTGTGCTCTGAGTAGAGCAGAATTTATGTGTTTTGTTTATTTATCTACTCTGTAACAGGGATTGGGGGGAATCCTTTTCCTTTCTCCTTGTGTACATGTGCTCATATCCAGGGCATCTTTTTAAAGAAACAAGTTTGGGTCTCCCCAGAGCACAGTAGGAAGTACTTGGATACATCATTATTTCAGTTGCTCTTAAGTTGCTCTAGTCTTCATTTATTCTCGTTCTGATACCACTTCTTCCATCTTCAGGACTGATTCCAAAATACTCCTGTTTTCTATGGAAATTATATAATGGTCATGAGGCTTCCTAATGTGCACCTTCCAAATTACTTCCCTTATAACAATTAAAACAGTCTAAATATTCTAAATCCTATGAATCATCTATAATTTGAAAGTTGCAGTCACCTTTCTGTGACTAGGCAGTTGATTTCTCCAGTAAGTAAAAGGCAATATGATTTTGATTTTAATTCTTTGCATTCTTTTGCAAATAATTCAGAAGAATTCTTTTAATTCGTTGGTGTTCATATGGTTCAAAAGACTGGAACTGTATTCACGGTTACCGCATTTCAGTTTGCAACAAGGAAGATTCTACCTTAGAAAAGGAAAACCAGTGTCAGGAGAGATGTGTAAAATGTCACTTTTACACTGAAGTATCACTACCTGGTGTAAACAGTACTTACTGCTCTGCTCTTGAAGTTACTTGTAGCAGCTTCTATCCATTTAGGAATGTGTTAAATGTGGTCTCATACACCTCATGTCTTAATTTGTCCTTTGAATTATGGGAAGACTAACAGCCCTCAAAACACTGCGGTTGATTCACTAGGTGGATTATCCTTTTTTTATAAACAAGATTAAAGAAGATGTGAATAAGCTTTAGATTACCAGAGGCAGAAGCTGATATTTCCACATGCATATATTTCTTCACAATAACTTTCTGCTTCGTACCAACCCAGCAGCTGGAATAAAACTTATTAAAATAAACTGTGGTCTCCCAGGAACCTTCAGCTTCTCAAGTCAGTGGATTAAAGTTATATAAATAGCTTGATATTCTTATTTAGTCAGTTTGTCCATATCGGTTTTCAGTACAGCATCATCTCTGGCCTAGTCTCCCTCCAGGCCTAGCCCATTAATATATGCCATATCTGGTTGTTGCTTGGATTCATTTTTATGCCTTGTATCTTTGTGCTATATCAGTGCAAAGCAAATTAGGCAAGATACAATATGCATATTCCCAAAAGGAATACAAGCAAAATGAACTAACATAAGTTGCCAGCCTTACTGTAGTATTGCCAACATCAGCCACTCTGCTGGAGAACAAATATCCTGCTATATTAAGGTAATGTCAACCTGATGAATATGTTGGTACAGTAATCTTTATTTTTTATCTTTTTCAGTCCTGTACTGTGAATAGGTTTTGCAGCTGATATACTTTGCTGCTGCAAACAAGAAACGCTTCTCAGTTCCTCGCTCCATTACTAATCCTATTTTTCCTAACTTCTTTAAATTTATATTGGTTTCTAAAATGCCTTTACTCCATTTAGTATCGATTAGTTTTGTTAGTTAGGAAGGATTACAGTGCAAGGTGGCATCTGCTATTGCTTTCTGTCCCTCTTTTTGTATGATGTAGGCTGAGTCAGCCCACAGTCGATGACAGCCATCAGGAGCTAAGATCTTTTGACCATTATTTACATGGAAATAGCATAAATTAAAGCAGCAAAATCCAGCCCTGTTCCTCAGATAAAACTCAGCCTGCTTTTACCAGCAGAGTATTGACTTTGCTGTGACTCTAGCATATTGCTTCCCACTTCCTTGATATTTTTCCTGCCCCAACATATAACACAAATGTGGGAGAACCAGGAAAAAAGCATTTGTGTTCAAGGCTCCCAATGCTTATTTGATAAATATTTTGTAACCTTTTATAGAACACATGATAGATTTACTGCGTATACATTTATATAAGGAAGGTTATTTTAAGCAGGGTGTCTTCTTTCGCATTACAAGACCTTCTGCCTGTGTTGTCACTTCCTCTGCCATTCATATTCATAGTAACATCACTGTATTTGTTAGCATATTAGTTACAAATAATTAGTATTACTATGTGTACTGTGTTTTTAACAGAATTCATAAATATGGTGGAAAAAACTGCAGCTAAACAGAACAGTTAGCTTCCAAGCAGCCACTCCTCTAGTCTGCAAATCACAAGCACTATAGAAGCCACCTACTGCCCACCAGCCAGCACTAAGGATCTAATCTTTTCTAAGGTTAAGGACATAGGATGCAACCATGCAAGCTCCAATTCTTCCAAAGTACCAACTTTCTTTAACTAATAGGAATATTTTAGTGAAGCTGCTACTGGGCTCAGTACTGTGTGCTCAGGAGCCAGTCTGCATGTCTCATAACAAATATAGAAAGACAGGCAAACTTATATTTGTGATTGTCCTTTTCTGAACGTACTTGATCTCTAGTATTCCCCTAAAAATGCCTTTGCTCTTGTATCATTCCTTATATTGCAATCTGCAGTACTTTAGCTTTATGCTAATGCAAGGATGCAGAGGTTTTTTTAGTTCAGGTAACAAGGCATACATGGTCAAATTCTGCATGTGAGAGAAAGAGCTCTTACATCAGTGATTTTGAATCCATCCACTAATTTGACAAGGAGGTTAAGGTCTCAAACACTGTAAAATTTCCTATGATTTTTATGAAAATAGGCAGGGGGATATGGGAGAGAGACTTTTTTAATACCTTTATTAAGGGAGAGTTCTCGCACAGCAGAAATGTTGAAAATCAAGCTCCATTGGCTCATGGAACTATTTATTTGAAAATTGGCTCTGAATCTCATCAGTATCTCCTTACTTTTTTACAGGTGTCCAGTGTTCTGCATGAAGATGTATCCTAGAGAAATGAAACAATAACAGTGTTTTCATTTCAGTTGTTTCAATTTTGATGCTTGTTTTCATTCTCATAAGCAAATGTTTTTCTCTTGTTCTTTCCTAAACTGCCATGGGATAAAATAAAATCAACCTCTAAGAACAAAAAGAAAACAATAAAGGTCTTAAGAGGCTGTTTGGTTTCTGTTCAGACTCCTAACAGCTGTTTCATTCTTCTTCACTGGTTCCAGATTTAATAAGGCCATGTAAGTCTTTAAGAAAACAGCAATTAAAAAGTTCCTTCCATTTTTAAAAATTTTTAAAAGATTTTCATATAAAATCATCTTCCTCAGTTTTTCTTTGAGTATAATGCCTGAATGTCTTATTTATAATTCCTAAAATTATTGTTTAAAAAGAGGGAAAGCAATATGAAGCTGTGTTTTCCATTAATAACAGCACAGAGCTCTTGTGCTGCATACTGACTTGACTCAAAATAAATCAATAAAAACTAAATCTTGATTCTAGTGAAATAATCAGTTTTTTGCAAAGCAACACTGATGAGACTCAGATCAAAATCTGGTCTATTCTGATCATGTGTGTTGCTATGTTAAAAGTGATGAAACATCTGAGGAAATGTCGCTATGAAAGTTTTCATATGCTGTCTATTTTCTGAGTAGAAATAAATGATTCACTGATTTCCTACCTGAGGACTTTGCATTCATTGGTGGGCTTTCCTTGTCTTTTACCTTACTGTTTTAGTATTGTTACAGAGTATGTCACCCTACTCAACTTCTTTCAGCTTTGTATGCCCTAATGTGCCTTAGAGATCACGGTGGTCTTAACAGAGCTGATGTATCTTGGAACCACACTTACTGAAGAGTGCTCTTGTTATAGTTTAGTTCACATGATAGACAGAAAGTTAACACAGATAAATAAAATACAAATGGTCTAGGCTTACCCAAATAACTCCTTGGAATGTTTGGTAGGAATGCTGAGCTCTTCAGAGAAAGAAAGAGTAGGATTGGGAGAGGCTTTTAAAATTTATTTTGTTGGTTATTTTAACATTTCAAAACCTTAGACCTTATCAGTCTTTCTTTCAGATTTACCACTTTTTAGACACTGGTGTATATTCTACAGGAAATTAAGATAGTAATTACATTGTGAACTACATTATGCAAGCTTTCACAGTACTGCTGGCTTACATTCCCAGACACTTGAATGCACTTGAGGTGCTTTTTTTTCTCTTGAGGTAGGCTACGTTCATGTGTGTTGTTGTCTCTTGTATAGTGGGGTGTTTCAGGCATGCACTGAAACAGAGAAATTGAGTGTATTTTATCTATGACCATGGGAAGATTTAAAACTTGTTTGCTTCTCTAGCAATCAATTAATTTCTGTCCTAATTACAATAACAATGCTCCAGTATATTATCTGACATCTAAAAAAGCCTTTTGACAGTATTCCATTATCACCCTCCTATTGCTAAATCTTTAATAGAATTTATAATATCACCTGTCATCAGATAAAGATCCAGTGGTAATTTATCTTTACTCCTCCCCTTTCCACCTTGCTAGAAACCAGTGGAAATGTTAGATACAGTTACTGAATGAAACCTGGACTGCCCCAAAGGTATGTTCTCAATAAGCTAAACTATCCCCAAATTAATACACAACATTAAAATGAAATTAAACTTAAAATTTTATTTTAGACAGTTGTGATAAAATTTTAAAGACAAAATTGATAGTCGAAAATCTCTATTTTTTTAATGAATTTTTGCAGACTAGTCATCTTATTTTTCCAACCTTTGCAATGCTGATTTGGCATATCCAATACCTGTTTCGTGTTATATTTTCTTTTAGTGTTATTTATTATGTTTATTATTTTATTTTAGTGTTATATTTTCTTTTAGTGTTCTTTTTCATTTAGTGTTTCTTATATTTACAAACAGAAAATTAGTCATTCTCCACTTATATGCCTTATAGCTAAAACAAAAGCAAGGCAGAAAGGCATTTGTATTCTGTAAGAGATTACAGTACATAATCTTCTCAAAATGTTAGTCTGTTTAGATGGATTACAAGTGTTCACCCTGCATAGTCACAAAGCTGAAATGGATGTATAGGTCTGAAATAACTAGTGGTGCCAATTTTCATATTAGTTAAAACAATTAATATAAATTGAGAAAAATATTTTGAGTGAAAATGTGATGAATTTTGTGAACAAAAGCTGCAGAAAACCAGCTTCTGTCTTTGAACTTTCAGTCAATTCTCATGCACCTTTAGGGCTGGGTTGCTGGACTGTTTGGAATAACATGAAGAGTGAGGTTTCAGATTTGTCTTCACTCTTTCCTCTTCCAGGTTTTAAAGACAATGGGAAATTCAGGGAAAATTAATATATTAAATTTATTCAGTAAAATTAGGAAAGACCAAGGGCCAGAAGATCTTTTACACTAACACCGTTTTTGCTTCTCTCAGCCCCCAAATGTTGCAGTGTAGGCTATACTCTATACTTAGACCTCTGTTGAATTTAATTAGTGACATGCTTAAAACACAAAAAGCTGTCTTGGACATTACTTTGGATAGCAAAATCTGAAAAATCAAGCCTATTTCTGAAAAAGGGTCTTGATGTCCTTTTTAATAAAAATGAGTGTCTTTATACCCTTTCATTGTTGGCAGAGACTAGCAAGATGTCATCAATCTTACATACTCTTTACAGTAACATAGACTTTTTCAAAAAGTGGTGGTAAATAGCTATTTCATATTCAAACCCACTTGGCTGCTTTATCAGTTTCATCAAAACCTAGAAATTACTCATCTAGGAATTACTTCACCAATAAAAAAATTATATTGCAGAATGACAGCTTAGCATTTCTGACTTTGGCAGTTGCCCTGTGTAGGTGCCATGTTTCAATATATCTATGTCTAGTGCAGTGCTCTCAGACTCACTGTGATATGTAACTTGTTCATAGTGGCTAAATCTTGGCTTTTGGTTCCCCTTGTTTAAAAGGTGACTGTCATCTCTGAGGCATCTAAATTTAAACGTAATCCTTGTTAGGTGGACAATTTCACATTGTAATGGGAAACATTGCACAAGGGGAAATTAGAGATGCATGAACCTCTCTAGATAGGACAACTTGGCTCTGATAAGCATCCAAAATGTAGACACTTATCTGGATCTCTCTCTGGTCTTTAAATCTTGGTAGGATTTCTTAAAATACTCCCTTATTTTGTGGGTTTATCAGGGCGGACATATCAGAATATTATTTTTTGTGGTATTTTGCATTTCTGTATGTAGCTGGGAGATTACAAGATTCAAAAAAGATTTGATAAGGGAGTCATTCAGTAAAGTTTTGTTCTGGGAGGCTACATTTGTTTCAAGACTGGGACTATGGGCTGTTAAAGAAAGCCTTTAACTGAAAGAAATAATATATACCTATTTTATGATGCTACTCCTAGTGTTGACAGTAAAAAAAAAATAAAAGAATTGCTCTTGTTTTCCTGAAATGGTAGATATAAAACAGAAAATTGGTTTAGAAATTCTTCCAGGAAATGTACTCACTTGGTATATTCAATGTTTCTAGTCCTGGTTAATTTATATCAGAAATGCCTTTGAAATTTTCTACTTCCTGTCCCAATGAAAACAGGAAGTGAAAAATGTGCAGAGGAATACAATGTTTCCTCTTTTTGACTTTGTTTATATTAAACATCAGCAACCAATGGATTGGATTTTCCATGAAGAAAATAGAAAATTTGAATCAGTTGTTATACATTTGCCCAATGCTGTACAGAACTTATCTTTTCCAGGTGCTGACAGTTCTCCATTGCTACTCTATGACATTTTTCTCTGAGAGGTTTATTGCTCTGTAAATGCTGTCTTTGTACTAGACTGCTTTATCTGAGGTGAGATGTTTAGCAGATGATTGTCCTCCTTAGGTACGCAGAGAGACCTGGGAACGTTCCTGGGGCTAGGGCCCACATGCACACCTCCTAGCTTCATGATGGAGGGAGAATTACCCACTCAGCATTTTCCGTACAACTCTAAATTCATGTGTCATTTATTATTTTATTTACTCACGGGGTCCAAAGGGCTGATGCAAATAGATGACTGTTTCCATTACCTGTCTATGGTAGATATAAAATAGCTTTTAGCAGAATTTAGGTCCTCTGAACTGAAGGCCTATCTCTAATCTAGAAAACTTCTAGTAGCAGCTTTCTCTTTAATGCTGTCCAAAGTTCACTGTCACATTCCCATTTCACCCACACTAAGATGTTTGGGTTTCACATCCTATTTCTTCCCTGTGATAGATAAAGAAGAATGTGGCATGTTCTAGTTTCCTGAAGATAGGTGTCTAGTGCCATTTGGCACTCTCTAGAATATCAGAGGTAACTATAGGAGGCTGGCAACCAGGACACAGAGCTTGTTGGAGGCCCTTGTACTTCTGCAGTGGCAGCTGGAGTCCAGGTAGGACGTCCCCTGGACCCTA
Organism: Anhinga rufa; assembly: GCA_013400875.1. Taxonomy (NCBI): domain Eukaryota; kingdom Metazoa; phylum Chordata; class Aves; order Suliformes; family Anhingidae; genus Anhinga; species Anhinga rufa. The sequence continues at coordinate 12,587 of VZTV01019620.1, forward strand.
TGTGGACTAAAGATTTGATCCATTTGTCACAGAATAATTTTCTCTAACACTTGGGTTTGGCAAGACATAATTAATAATTTAATTGGAGTTCTTCAGTGACATTCCAGGAAGCCTAATTATTGCTGAATGGCAGGGATAGGGACAGTCAGGTTATAATATTTAATGGCTGTGAACCATTTCAGCTTACACAAACCCACTCATTCATCTTTTACTATGTGATGATTCATAGATTTACCTAAACTTAGAGTTATGTACATGAAGTGCCTATAAAATCAAAAGCTGCTTGTATATGCATCCAGATACTTTACTAATTTAGCCTTCATTATGCTTCTCTGCAGCAGGTAACAAGCCTTAATAGTCCCAGACA
>VZTV01019621.1:0-13197 GCA_013400875.1 Anhinga rufa
GGGAGGAGGGAGCACATTGCCATCATCTGACCCAGTGGGCAGGGTATTGTGCACCAGGGAGCAAAATGGTGTAGAGGTCTGTACTGTGCTTGGGTTTCAAGCAGTGCCAGTGCAGGTAAACACTGAAGACTGGTAAGGAACTTCCTTGGTGATAAGGAGAACTTGTATTCTAGTTCTTGCTTCCATTATTTTTTCTGTATTTTAAGCAGATAAAACACATAAAGATGCAGGGGAGCAGAGATTCAGAACTCGCATAAATGCTGAGTATTCTAAAGCATTCTGCATCTTCAGCCTGGTGACCTGTGGATTCATCTACACGGTACCTTGGTCTAGGGTTGGAGTAGGCTACAGGTTTAGGGTGGTTTGGCTTCCATTGTGACATGCCTTCTGCATTCAGCACTCTGTTCTGGGTCCCAAACGCCAGCCTGGAATAGGATATGAAAAAGTGAGGTGTGGCTGTATTTTAAGTCCTTCACTGGAATGCTCTTCTCTGCTATGCATGAGCAGCATTCCACTATGGTTAGATTCCAGGGGGTTTGTTTCTCTAAATCTAACTCAGGAATAATGGAGTATTCCAGCCATAGGTAAGCCTGTTTATCTGTAGCAATGGTTGAAATAACCACTCTGTTCTACACTCCTGTTTTGAGCTAAATAAGCCTTTTACATCAGAAATTGAGGTGAAGGAAAACAACATGTGTAGCCAGAGGGATTTGGGGACTGAATTACATTGGCAGGGTCCCTTTAGAAATACAGTGGTGCCAGAGCTGACCTTGTTCAGATGATTCAGTGTTTCCGCAAGCATTCTATGACTTCATGCCCTTCTCTTGCCCCATTTTGTCCTTCCTTACCTGCTATCACTGTTGGACATAAAAAGCTTTTCAGGTTTTTTCTATGAAAGCAATTTTCTTGGGGAGTAATCAGCCAGAGGATTCAGCCCTAAGGTTCATCTGTAGAAGCAGGAACGGTGGGGATATTTAAAAGCCTACAAAACTTAACGTGTTGACTCTCATTTGACAGTTGCTATTACCTTTGCTTCACTCCAAATTTTCTCATACCCTCCTCTCCCTTGTCATCCCTTTTCTTCAGTGTTTCTCTTTCTCCAGAAAATTTGCCAATGTCATATTAACTGTTTGGAAACTTCTCAAGGCAGAGACCTGAATGTACTTATAGCAAGCCCACTGGAATCCACTTACCTTTAGATATGTGTTATTACTATAATAAACATGATTAACAAGAATAATGAATGATTATTTTTTTTTATGTTTTGGGAAAAGGCTTTAAAAAGCTTTTATCCAATCTCTGACTGATGTTTTAGGTGAGCCACTTATTAAATAGGCGTACCAGTACTTACTATCTCTGAAAAATACTGTGTATATGATTCAATGCTTTTAAATTGCATTTCAGTCTTTCAAGGGAAGGCATATTCAAATATTCTATTTTATTATTTCTATAGCTTTTAGTAAATAAAGCATGTGAGGATTACATTTTTATCATACTATTTTCCTAAATTCTTTCTTTAAAAACTAATTTTAAATGTCAATTTGCTGGAATTTTAGGCCCTAACACACATTAGTACATAGCACCTCCTGGATGTACCTTGGCATGTCACAAGTGGAATTGGTCAATAAGCTCTTTTCAGACAAAAACCTGAGTGATACTAGCTTATATCTGTAAATAATGCTTTAAAAGAGGGTTTAATACGAAATTTTAGAAGGTATTTAAAGGATTGCAAGTGCAGTTAATTATGAGTCTTTCATGTCATGCTAATGACCCTATGCCCACAAAAATTAGGGGTACCACAGAAGCCTGCATGGATTCAAAATTAATGTTAGACCAATCCAAAATAATTTTTTCATTCCAGTACTTCTGAGAGAAAATTTCTTTCCTGGGAAAAGTTTTGCAAAAAACCACATTTCTTGAAAAAAGTGTATACTGAAGCTTCATGCCCAGCTTTACAGATGTGATTAAAAGTTGCAGTTGTGCTGATCTATAACGAAGACAGTCAAGAAGAGCGCCTTTACGTCCCATTTAGGCCCACTGCTTTGAGATCTGTCTCAGCAGCATATTTCAGTAATTTTCTTCTCTCAATTTCTACTGAAACACAGCTGAGGCCAAAGCTGAAAATTTAGTCATGAGTTTTAAGTGCTTCTTTCCTGAACATTTTCTTAAATACCATTTGATTAAGAAATTCCACATGGCTGCAATTTTTAGTATTAGACACTATGCTTACCTTGGTTCTATATAGCTTTGGTTATATTGTTTTCAGAAAATTACTTCTGATTCTCACTGAAGTTTTTAAGAATCTGGACTATTTCAGCAATATGTTCATTTATCTTAAGAGAAGTGAGAACATGAGATAATGAAGTTGGGCATTAGAAAAAGACTTTAACGTGGGCTCTCAGAATTCCACATATAGTGAGGTTTTGCTTCTGTATTCTTAAATCTTTTTTTAAGTTTTGTATTGAGATTTGCCTGTTAACAGAAGTGTTTTTACTAATTCTCAGTAGTTTTCAACATTCTGAAATACTTTTCTCTCATTAGAAAAAAAAACAGTTTTGATTCTGTGCCCCTCACTGAAATTGGCCAGTGCAGTTGCTAAGTTAATTGGGCAGGACCATGCAATTAAGTGCATGTCCTTCTCATGACCTGTGTCCTGTCCTGTGCCTTTAACTGCTAGACTTCCTGCAGAGTCATCTAAGAAAAGACTTTGTTTTTCTTCTGAACTTTGGTGCATGGAGGTTTGCTCTAGTAAGATGTCAAGTACCAAATGATAAAGAATAACTGCTCTCAACAGCATCATTAGTAACTTGCAAGATCAGTCTCCAGCCAAGGGAGATCTCAGGTCTGTCAGGCTTACACAGGGAAAATTCCAACCAAATCCAGATTTACTATAAGGTGTGTAAAATCTGTTCTAGTTTTTCTAATTGCTTTATAGTTCTGTTTCATAACAATTAAATATTTGAAACCATTATCTGGGCATTAAGGTCTCATCTGAACAAAGCATTAAATTAAGCATTCCTTAATTGGGAATCCTTCCAGTACTATCAATTAAATGATGTTTAAATTCATGTTTTAAAATTAAACATGTACTGAAGTGCTGGCTATTATTGAATACTATTTCCTCTTTGCAGGATACATTTGCAGATCTACATTTAGTTTTTCTACATAATTTTTAACTATAAGAAATAATACACTCAGTTATTTCTATATGAAGAATTATTCACTATAGTTCTTCTTTTCTCTCTTATGTTCCATTTTTTACCTTGCTATTCTTATCTTTCATATGGATACTTTCCGCACGAACATTTCCTGTCAGCATAGGAATTTGGCATAAGAATTCAAATACTGTCATATTTTATTAAATTATGTGCTTGAAGTTGTTGAAGAAACTGCTTTCCCATTGCAGAAAAAAAACAAGTTTGCATTTATTGGGTGAGCAAAGAAAAGCTGACACTATCTCTGTCTATGATGGCAAGACAGATCATTGCAAATGTACTGTTGGTAACCTTATCAGCATGGCAAATGGTTAAGTGGCAAAATATCTAAAAGTGCCTTCTTTATACAGCAGCCTCCAATTATTTCTGTTAGTTCTGGAGCTGTTATTGTGAAGCAGAGCTACCCACCCATATGCATTTACACCCTTTCCCAACACCAACACCGATAAAACAGAGATTGGTACTTGAGGATAGTATGACAACCATAGCTCTGTGAGGCTGTGTGCTGAGGATGCAATCCCTTCATGCAGGTTGAAAAACACCACGGCCCCAGAGTTGTGGGCATTCCAAAGTCTGGGCATTTAATGTAGCTGCAGACCTACCCAAAGTAGTGTGTGTATACCCCTGCTATTCATTTTACATCATTTAAGATGTGGAAATGAGTAGTATCTCTGTGCAGCTGCTAATACAGGATACTGGATGCCCAAGGTAGACTTTGTGGAGGCATTCTTGCTTCCCAAGCAGAAACAGGCAATTTAAAGAGGGAAAAAAAAAAGTAACACCAGTTCACAAAGTCAAGTGGAGACTAGAGCAAGATTCAAAAATCCAAAGTGAAAATAATGCAAAGTTCTTTATGCTAAAATACTGCTTCCTGAACACATTTTATCAACAGATGGTTTAAAAAAATTCCTTCTCCATATATGAATTTAAACATTTCAGGAATCTGATCTATTTCTCTTTGCTCTTTTTTTTTTTTTTTTGACACATTCAAGTTTTCTCACAGTCTCTCAGCTGTGATTTTTAACTTAACTACTCATACAGATTTGATCTGTGAAATATCTGGTGGGGCTGTGCGAGATACTTCTACTGACACTATACCACAATTTCTTTTTCACTTGGAATACTTTTATATAGAGGTATTTGGATATTTGTTTTTAAAAAGAGAGAAAAAATACCCCAGGGCATAAGAATGACCTATTCAAAGCACTCCTAGAAGTATTTGATACATACAGAATCCCAAATAGTACCTCATTCTGAGCCACCTACTAATGATCTGTGTGATGGACTCTTTTCCTACCAGTTCAGAATTGTAGCAGTCACATCATTTGACTAAAAGGAAAAAACAAGAATTATGAGAATGGATGGATCTTATCAGTAATTGTTAATATGATATAGCTCTTATCCAAATCCTAGTGAAGGTTACAGAACATTTTCCTTTTAGTTTCAGTAGTCCTTAGACCAAAGTGTTTTGTCATATTTTTGAGGAAATGTAAATACATTGTTTCTCACCGCTTCTCATTTTGCCATCTCTTCACATCTGCTCAGTTTTTCTCATTTTGAAATATGGAAAATCAGAAATCTAAGCTAGAAACAGATAATAGGTATCCAGATCATGCAAGCACTTTATGGAATAGCCTTTGGAAAAATTTTTACATTGAAATTTACATTCAGAGTAGGTGCTAGAGATAGAAAAAAAATTGAGAATTGTCATAAATGAAAACAGTCATCTGGTTTAGTGTCCTGTGGATTGTCATCAGCAGATGGCATCACTTGCCTGCAGCAGAGTTCCTTCTAAATCCTGTATGTTAGCAGTTCATTAAGACCTAGATCTTACAGCACCAAATAACCAAAGCATTTAATTAATTTTCACACCTTTCTGGGAAGTCTGACCCTATTCGTCCACACAGATCAGAACAAATTTCATAGATCATCCCACATGTGATACTTGTTTTTATAGTTTTCAAACATTCTCTGTTAACCAAAGGAGTCTAGGTATGAATTCTTACCATTTAAGTTTTGTAGACTTTTGAAAGATAGAGTTTATAAATTGTTTATTAATGAGTAGTAAGTGATTAAGGGATATTTTAAAGAACTTAAAAGCCTAAGTAAGAGGTGAAATCCATAGGCAGCATGAGGCTGCAGTCAAGTTATAACAGGCAATATGGAGGTATACTTGGCTTGAGCTTGTCGGCTGGCACAGACCTGTCTGTGCTCCCACTACTGGTTTATTGGAGAAATTTGAGAACAACTTGCAGATGCTGACAAGAGGGAGTGCTGAACAGGAATCTCTTTGGGAGACTTAAAAATTGTTGCATATAAAACTAAACTGACTGCCTCCTTCTTGGTTAGCACAGATCTTTTCTGGAAGGTCTGTGTTGTGGTTTGGGTTTATCTATTATTTAGTAGTGTCTATCATATAATTTGAGGCAGTGAGGTGGTGAGACTTTTTGCCCAGCTGAGGCTAGAATTAAGCAAGGCTGACTTGAGAGCTCACCCAAAGATTTCTTTCATCTAACCTGACACCACCTCGTCTCAACAGGGAGCCTGATAACATGCAGAGAGAAAGGCCCTGTTTGGCTAGTGCAGAGGTCTTAAGGTTTTCCCTAAAGTCAAGGCAAGGCACAGCCAGCTGAAGGAAAGAACAATGGAAAGGGGGCTTAGAGTTAGTTTCTGCATTTATTTTCTTTAAATCTTATAGTAACTCAAAAGCATATTTAAGGACACGTGCAAATTCACTTGGAATAGTGAGTGCTTAGAAATATCCTGTTGGGGATTTTAAGCTTAGTTAGTGTGGTGGTTTAACCTTGGCCAACAGCCAGACTCCAACCCAGCTGCTTGCTTACTCACTCCTCAGCAGGACATGGGGAGAAAACAGGAAGAAAGGAATGAGAGAGCTGGGGGGGGTGGGAGGCAATAAAGACAGGAACATTTCTTGCCAACTAGTGTTGCAGGCAAATCAGGTTTGACTTCGGGAAGATAAACCTAATTTATTGCTAATGAAAATTAAAATAGTTACTAATTTGGGAAATGGGAAGCAAAAGACAAACATTAAAACAACCCCTTTTATTCCCCCTTTCCCATGCTCAACTTCACTCCAGACTCCTCTACCTACCCCCCCAAGCAGTGCAGGAAGAATGGGGAATGGGGTGCTACGATCGGTTCATGACAGTTTTGCTTTGCCTCTCCTTCCTCCTCACACTTTTTCTCTGCTCTAGCATGTGCTCCTCCACAAGCTGCAATCCTGTCAGGAAAATCTGCTCCAGTGTAGGCTCTCCACAGGTGGCAGCTCCTTAAGGAATATCCATCTGCTCTGGTGTGTTCCTCTCTGCAAGCTACAGGGAATATCTGCTCTGCCATGGAGAACCTCCTCCTCCTTTCTCTGACCTTGATGTACCCTCTCTTGTTTCTCACTCTTTTTGTTCCTTCTTCCTTTCTCCCTGTGGCATTTTCTGCCCTTTTTAAGACTAAGTTATCAAAGACGTGCCACACACTTGGCTGATGGGCTCAGCTGTGTCCCTTGGGTCCCTTGTGGAGCCCGCAGGAGCTGGCTGGAACCGGCCATGTCTGGCACAGGGCAGCCCCTCACCTCCTCCCACAGAGGGCCATCACCGCTACCAACACCTTGCCACCTACACCCAATACACCTAGTCTTACCTGAAGTGGGGTGAGTTTGAATAAAATTTCTTATATTAGTGCTGTTTTACTCAAGTCCAAGAAGTTTTACCAAGTGATTGTAATTGGTTTTGTCCTCTAGTGGAATAGTTTGGATAGTCCTCTGGTAGTTTACTTCTTGCCCATGCTTGAGTTAATTCAGCCGGTAAAATTCACTTCTGAGGGAACAAATCTAGAAAATTCCAGTCTGTGATTCTGATCGTTTCAAAAAAATGTTTTCTGACTAGCACCTGCAAATACTGAGTATGCTGCTAAGTACATGCACAACTCTTAAAAACTGTGTGATACTTGTTCTGATAACATGAAGTCAGGAGTGTGGAAGAATCACAGGTAATCCATTTTAAAGGTAAGATTACTACATCTGTAGCAATTATCTTATATAGTGAGTTTTCAGAAGAATTTTAGAACTTCAATATAAAAGAAATAGAAGACTTCAATAACACAAGTGGTGCTATATTTTTTCCTTTGGGGGAATTTCTGAAAGAGGGGCGCCTGCCAGAAAAAAGAAACAACAGAATATTCAAAATTACTGTAATTTGCAGACCATACAAGGCCTTTGGTTTGTCAGAAAAATTCTATGGAAGTCAGTGACATTTTCTTGAATGGATAAGAAAAGTATGTTTCCTACTGTTACAGTTGTACCTAAATTGTTCTAGCATGGAAATACCTGAACTGCCATCAACTTGGGAGTTAGAAACATCTACAATATGAGTCACTATACTGTGTTTTTATTCTACTTTATTATCATATACCCAGATTGACTCCATAAGCCTTATCAGAGTAATTGGAGATTAACACTGGTCTAACTAAACAAAATCTGATCACACGTCTTCTGTTACTAAGGGTGCTATTGTAACTGCTTCAAAACAACAATCTAATTTAATAAAAACAACTTTACAACCATTTATGAGTCTACTAGAAAGAACTAGCCCTGCTTTTCCTCTGGCTGGACTGAGATGTTGTGTAGCAGTTCTATCATAGTATTACAGCACATTAGTGGAGAATGAAAAGCCAACACATGATACTGAAACTGACAGCAGTTTGTGTGAAACACATACATTAAAAAAAAAAATAACCCCAGCAGTTGGGAGGAGCACAAATAGGAATGTTTTCTCAAGATCTGTTTAGAAGAAAACATTGTCGTGGATGACTTTTATATTAAAAATGAATCAGCAAGTCTTTTGTTACCTTTAGAGGTGAATGGTTAAATGATAAAGAAATAAGCGATGTGTTTAAGAGAAAAGCAGAAGCAGGTTTCATAGGCTGTTGCACCTGAGCCATAATTAGAGGGGCCTCTTGCCCTCAGTATCTAAGGGGATTAAGTGTATCTCCTCTGCAGTATTTCTCACATTTTTCATTCATATGGTTCAAGAACCATAATGTCTGAGGTAGCTTTTGTTTCTAGATCATCTTTGTAGCTGCTATATACTTCTAAACTGCAGTGTTTCTGATACTAAATTTAAAGACAATCTGCAGGGTAGTATTTGTGGACAGTGATTTTCCACAGCTTATCAAGCCAATTTACATTCCTTTTCATGGGAAGTACATATATGGAACATAAGGCAGAATTTTACTAAGTCACTTCCACTTCTGATTTGCCAAAGGTTAATTTTCCTTTAGCTTTTGAAGACAACCAATCTTCATTACAGGTCTAGACAGTTCTTTCAGCTCATAATATTTTAGAACTATTAATACTGTTCATAAAAATGGTACTTTTCCTTGGAGTTAAGCATAGAATGTGTCAAAACAGTACTTTTACAAAAAGGTGTATCAAACCCTTCATATAAGTTAGCCACTCTTTTAACCAGTTAATACACTAATATGTATTTTTAAATGTAGTTGATAGTAAAAGAAAAATGCTGCTCTGTTGTAAATGTGTGACTAAATTTTTTAAGTTTAATTCAGAATTAGACCATAATATTTGTTCAGTTTTAGTAGTCTTTAAGTTTCACTAATTTCAATGGAACTGTGAATGCTGGACACCTGTGGGAATTCAGGAAAACCTGAAGGCATTTTTCAGTTGTAACCAACATTTTGGCAGTACAATAAAATAATCTGCCAATTATTTTGGAAAAACAAATAGTGGAATTTTCACTGTTTACCTTTTCATGTTAAGGAGGGGCATTTTAATCGTGTTTATCCTTGTATTTTAAAATGATTATCCAAAAAGCTGCATTCATTCAGCTTTCCTACATTATACTGGGTACTATATGATTAGTCTAAGAGCTCCCTCTATAGGTTTTATTTTAAATATCAGTGTAGGAAAATACAAAGGAAAGTAAATTCCCCCTCTTGTCAGTGCTTCATAAATATATTCAGTTGAACAACATTACCTGATTTTTAAAATGCAGGATTTTATGGGAAGAAAACCATCAATTCTACCAATGGTTGAAGTATGAAAATGTCTTGTTATAGATTTAAGTGGCTTTTACAAAAATTAATACTTTTAATTTTAATAGTCTGATAAACTGTAACTTAAGCTACTGTTATATAAAGGAATATACCAGCATTTTCTATTTTGTAGCTACTTTTAATACATGTAGGTATCAGAGCTCCCAAACTGCAGAAGTATGGCTGACATAGTAGTACGAGTTTCTCATCAACTGAGAAGTGTTCACGTCTTTGAATAAGGACTTCTACTCTTTATGGCACCCTGGTGGTATAGTATTCATGTGACAACTACAGAAATTCCTAGTAAGGGAGGGACAGGATATTTGAAACTATTTAATATACACCTATCAGTGTAATTTAGCAGAGAGAAAAAAAGAAAATCTCAGCCAAGTGATCTGCCCGTTTTCTCTAGACATCAGCAAGTGTTTCTAAGTCAAATAAGTAATCCTACAGACTTCATGATGGGAGTTGTGGTTGTTGGTAGTAATAAGCTAAGCATCTGGTTTTCTTTCATACAGAATTTTTATTATTAAAAACAAAACAAAAAAAATCTCAATGTGAAGGAACCCATTCTCTTAGTTCTATTTGAAAATCAAAGCCTACTGTTTTCAAGTGAAGATCAGGCAGGAGTGAAGCTTGACAGTTATTAAGCAATATGCAGTTTGCATAGACCTCAGAAGTTTACCCTACATGCAAAATATTTGTGTAAGCACATGTACACCCATCTCACCATTTCCCTTTCCTTGTGTATGGGAACGCATGTGTCTTGCTGCTTCACTGGCAAGTCAAGAGACTTTTTCAGAGCAGTAGAATTCCACTCATTCTATCTTTGGTCCCTTCCTAAACGGGCCATTCATTGCATTCATCTTGTGAGAGGCAGCAGTGCTCCCCTGTCAGATGAAGTATTCCCAAGAAGCCACAGCCTGTGTATGCAAACCCTGTAAAGGTTACCAGTACCTCTTTTATCATACTTAAGTGGGTAGGGAGAAGCAAGAAAATTTCTGCTCCACAATGGATGTGGGAATGGAGCATGATACCTATTCACAGCCTTGTGGCAGCTGTGCTCAGACACCAGCAATGAGACACTGGTCTTTGGGTTATGCACAGGTGCTCAGTGCTGTGCTAGCTCTCATATGCCCAGCTGCACATAAGCTAATGAACAGCTCCACTGAGAACACAGTTTGGCACAGTAGTTGTATGAGATTGCATGATATGAGATTTCTCTTGAATATCTAAGTGGTCTTCATAAAGAAATCGGCTGGACTAACTGAAACAGTGGCTGACTTTGGGTGGGTAATAATAGAAGTTTGCATGAACTTTTCTTTGTAAATACTTACAAATTTGGTATATAGCTATTTAATAATAAACATATAATTATCAGCATTCTGAAAGTTATGTCTGTACTGGTCCCCTGTTCAACATTTCTCATAGCATGACACTGAACATATATAAATAGAAAATTACTGAGAGAAGTAAAATGGATGACACTTTAAAGGGAAGTGTTAAGCCCACTCCAAAGAATATACTTCGGGGATTATAAAAGAAAACTTTATGTGCATTAGCATCAGAGTGTGTGGCTTTCAGAGATGAAAATGAGTCCTATGTACATGCATAAGAGAGAATTGTTTGGTTGCAAGCTAATGGAATTCTTATGGTCATTATTGCAATTAAACACTAATTAAACAGTTTGAGACAATCAGTGAGGGTAGTAGTGGCCTGGAAGTAATTCTCATTGTATACACATTCGATAATTAAAAATATTTTTCTTGGATGTCACTGCTGTTACTCTGGATTTGCAAATGAGAGAAGAATTTTGTCCGGAGTCCAATTACAGATGCTCCATATTTTTGAAAAAACAAGAATGGGTCAGAACACATCTATATCATAGATGTTTCTAGTTCTTATTCTCATGCCATTCATAATTATAGTTTACAAGAAAAATGTATTATATTTACAACAGCAAAAAAGGTAAATTAAAATACATATTACTGTGCTTACCAATGACTCTTTAAGCTCATTTGTGAATAGTAAGCCACTGATAAATTCAAATTGGCTTATGAGCCAGTCATCTAGTATATAATTGTTGCTTTCTTAGTATGCGGAATGAAAAATTCTGTCAGTAGGACCAAAAAGGTTTTAAAGAAAAGTTCACCATTTTTGCTGCTTAGAAATTAAACAGCTGTAGGAGGAAAATACTGTTTTCTTACACCTCTGTGCAGACCCTCAACCTTTTTGCCAGTGACAGCTAGAAAGGAAGAAATACATTCAGCATTGGAAATAAAGTTCCTGTAATGGACATGACTTCTAAAAAATCTGTGGATTTCTAACATTTGAAATAATGCAGAGAAAAATAGGACAATGATGATCCAGTTTTATCTAAATCTGCTGCAAGGAAATTATCTTCTCTTGATGTAAGTTTCCATACTTGTAGTGATAGACTAGTGGTTAAGGAATCCTAGCTAGACAGATTCAGCTTTATTTGCATTAGAGAGTGGAGTGGATCGGATCTATATCTCCTTATCAGAAAGAGCTCTCATCACTGAGCAGAAAGAGGTCATCCTTACCATCTGCAGTGGCTTTGTTTTTCGCAGGTTTCACTTTGCACATGAGTGTTTATGGGGCAATGCCCTGCAGTTGGAATAGACAGATCAATGACTCTTTTTTCCATTACTAGTTGTGTAACAGTTCATCTTCAGCACAGAGGAAACCCTACTCGCAAAGAAAAGTTTAGGCATCTAGGAAACTCATGCAGAAACTGAATGTGTTTGTGTTTATATTGGTGGGGCTCCAGGACTTAGGTATTACATGAAATAAGCAATAATTTTGAAGAGCTAAATTTTGGAACTGGGTGCTAAATATGGAAATGGAATTCTATGCTCCTAAGTCTTTTTGTAATCCCTCTATTGGTAAGGATAGCTCAAAGGAAATTACTATTACTGTATATGTGTTCACAGGGAAATGAACTGCTACAGTAAGGGATGCAGATGATGGGGTGGGAGGAAAAAGCTGTATCTTCATCTACTGCAGTGATTCCACAGTGCTGAACTTGGGAATAATGTTCAACACACATGTAAGAATATATGACACTAAAGGGTATAAAAAATTTCATGTATAAACTAAAAGTTAGGACAAATCAGAATAGTAAAAGCCTCCGAGAGGCCATGTAATATCTAAATAATGTATCGCACAGTTCTTAAATTTAGCTGTCAAAGAAATAAAAACAATTATATTAGACCCAAAGTTCAGAAAGTTAAAATGCTTCTCCAGAGGCAGAAAACATGGTGTGCTGTACCTTTGCTGTATTTGGCTAGTTGCTTCTTTGTGCTGTATTTGGTTAGATTAATTTGGTAATGTTACATTTACTCCTGAGACTGCCTCTTACATCAAACATCAGTGTCTTATTCTGCTCTAAGATTCATCCAATTCTGTAGTATCTATTTTACAGAAAATGTTGAAATCATTAGGAGCAGTACATGCAAAATCAAGGAGTAGATGCTGGTCTTGAAAATGCTGGTATGATTTAGAAATAACAGTCTACTTCTGAAGAACTGCTCCTGATTTATACTAAAACAGATTAAATTTATATCTGGGCTATATGTGTTTTATCTGCTTCAGTTAATACCAATAAGATTACATTAAAAACCCTTCTTGCCATCTGCCAATTTGAAAACAAATGCTGTTAAATTTATGTTTCTTGTTTATGCAGAGAGAACAGTCCATTTTCTATTCAGCTAAGTGGTCACAGATCTAACAGCTGCAATTCATGTAACAAATAGATTGGTTAAAAATGAAAGAAACAGCAAACACAACTGCAGAGAATGTTAAGATTTAACTCTTGTTAAACCAGGAGTACATACTAAGTATTAAATACTTAATGCAAGGTAAAAAAAAAGTATAAAATACTGTAATATACTAAGTA
>VZTV01019626.1:0-13982 GCA_013400875.1 Anhinga rufa
TTCTTGTGCACCCCCAGAATCCTTGCTGGTGTGGTTAGAGCTATGGAGTGTTAATATGATCTAGGCTGACAGAAATGCAGACTTTTTTTTTAACTAGGAAAAAAAAAACTATCAAAAGTGTATTGTTGTGTATAAATGGACTTAAAATACTACATTTAGTAGCTAACAAAATTATCCTTGGATTGGCTAGTAGCTTTGTAAAGGACAAAACCCTGTTATTAATAGAAACATAGATCTTGACACATATATTCTCAAGGCCTTACTTGAACAAACAAAGCATTGCTTATGAAGTATTCAAGTACTAATACTGGAAAACAAACAAGTTATGATCATCCTAAGAAAGCACGGGCAACCCAATGTCTGACAGAAATGAGATGCAAGTACAATCATTCACCCAACAGAGACCACCCTGACAGTCTCTTTCCTCTACCACCTTCATATTTTCCAGAGAAAAAGTGTGTATGTATTTAGTTAAACTTCATGAAAAGCTCAGAGAATAATATTCTAGAAATCTTGGAAAAGGGGTCATCAGGAAAATTAAAGACATTGGTGATGCACAGAGACTTTGGTAAAAGACACCTGTTCTAATGTACAATCATTCTTTGTTAACCTCTGCCAGATTACTCAAATTAGTCCACCATTGTCTCCAAATAGGGCTGCTCTGACAGGTTCACTTTACAGGCTGATGATCAGTAAATGAGCATTTAATTCATAGATCTCATTAAAGTGGCTGTTTTTGTAAAATATTTTATCTCTGTTTTGTAGGTGAGGTAATTAAAGCACAAAGGATGTGAGGGACTTACACAGTAAATCAGCAACAGAGTTAAGAAGGGGAGGGCAAAGTTCTTTTGATTCTCAAAATAATGCCCTGGATGCTGGGCTATGAATTAATTTTTATAGAAATCGTGTCCCGCAAAAAATCTATATGAACCATAAAGGGAAAGGGTTTTATAATACCCCAGAACTTCTTCCTGACTCCCCTTCAAATTGTCTCACCTTCACTCTGTGGGAATCATGGTCCCGATGAGGTTTTCAAGTCCCCTGCTGCTTTTTTGAGTTGTGGAGCAAAAGTAATGTGATTTTAATTATAAGACCAGTTGTGCACTTTAGATTTCAAATTCAGAATATCACATGCTTCCAGACATTATCCTGGTGGATTGCTGCAAATTTACAAAGATAAGCTGTTTGCAGTAAATTTGACTATTCCTTCACAGTAAATTGACTATACAGTTTCCTACAAACTGTTGTAAGGGTTTCCTGAGCCAGGGTTCATATTTCTTTGTGTTTTACTGTTCAAGATAGAATTTTCTTCCATTAGTTTGCCTAAGCCTTTTTTGAACTCGTGCAATATTCTAGAAAATCCTAATGCAACCAGGCTGTTTGATTACACTCTGTTATAAGAATACTTAGTTCTGTTTGCTTTAAGCCCAATGCCTGATATTTTTCATCTGGTGACCCTTAGCACTTCAGTTATCAGCAGTGAATAGTCACTCCCTAAGCACCCACTGCATGCTGCTTTTTATTTTATGGATTTCTGTTGTACCCCTTTCATCATTCCTTTTCCTCTGTAGCATCTAATTTTGTTCCTTTATTTTTTTAGATCGAGGTGGTGTTATCATTCTTTTGTCTTTTTTTCTAGTAATAGTCTATTTGTGAAACATAGAGGAGCAGACAATTCTGGATTTGAGCACATTACTGATATATACTTTGGCATAATGATCTCTGGTTTGTTCTCTACTTATTTCCTAATGTTCTATTGTCTTACTGGTCACCAGTGAGCATTTTGCCATTTGTTTCCACAGAACTATCTACAGTGACTATAAGACCTCTTTCTTGAGGGTAGCAAGTTCATTTGTTACTGTGTGTGCAGTCAGCGTTGCTCATTGCATGTATGTATTGTCACTGAATTTCATCTGCTATTCTGTTGCCTGATTGCTCATCATCATGAGATCCTTCTGCAACTGCTTACAAACTCAAGAATGTTTAGAGCACAAAGGAGATGTTAGTTGCAAATAATCTACTCTCTTAAATACAAAGATCATATATACAGCAATGTGTCTCCTTTCACATCAGGTTTCCTATAGAGCTTCCTGGATGTAGGCAGAGTTGTTCTTTAACCCCCACTACTGCTGCACAAGATATTTTTTTTTTATTTAGTTCTACTGTAAGTACAGCTCTTTCTGGACCTCTCTGCTGGTCATCACTGAGAGGTTTGAGACTGATGGGAGAAACTTTGACAAGCATACTTTATATATTGGGCACCAGGTAGGATATTTTGTAGCCTCTGAGGAGCTCTGGGAAGTATTAGATCAATACACAAATTGCTATAATCAAGGCCATGGACCTCGCTGGCTCCCGCCTGCCTCTAAAACAAGGGGAGCAATAACATGGCAGGTACCAGAATTGAAAGTGAAATGCATCATGATAACAAGGACAAAAGAAAACAATGGGCAATGGGCACAAGTTGGAACACAGGAAGTTCCACTTAAATATGAGGAAAAACTTCTTTCCTGTGAGGGTGCCAGAGCAGTGGCACAGGCTGCCCAGAGAGGCTGTGGAGTCTCCTTCCCTGGAGACATTCAAACCCTGCCTGGACGTGGTCCTGTGCCCCCTGCTCTAGGTGTGCCTGCTCACGCAGGGGAGTTGGACAAGATGATCTCCAGAGGTCCCTTCCAACCCCTGCCATTCTGTGATTCTATGAAAACAATGGTGTATGAATTAAATTTCAGAAAGTTGGAGGGTGGTGTGTCCATCATTGTTTTGGGGAAACATGATTTGATAATGACAAACAAGTGTCATGTCTCACAAGCTCTCTTTACTAAAAGAGTAAGAGACTGACTATGCTAACATCACATTTTAGGAAACAAGAGTAAGAGACACTTTCAAGATCATCCTGTATGTTATCATGGTTCATGAAGATTGTGCATCTACTGCTTACCAGTGGCTGCTATTTGGGGATCATATCATGTGCCCTCACATAAGTGTCTTGTGTGATTTTTAGATGTCTTCTGATATCCTGCTTAGTTCCAGCTGCCAGACCAGAAGGTCTTCCATAGATCCTGTGTTACATTTGCCTCACGCACCTAGAGGTTGTGGGTGTCTAAAACAGTGCCTCCTTCATGTCCTTGTGAATGATTGTGGAGACTGAATGGTTATAATGGGACACTTGAAAAAAATTTAATTGAAACCCTAGTTAGTTACACACAAGACTTACACAGAAAAAGAGCTTGATGATGACTCCACAGAAAGAGCAAAACAATTCAGGGAAAATTTTTAACACACAGGATTATTTCTGTGTTAAAGTGGATATTTAATTTATATGAAGCAGCATGTATTTGGCAAGAATGATTAAATTTAGTTAGTGTTATTGTTTTCCCTATCCTCTCCAAAAGATATCTTCTAACATTTTTACTTCGGCAATTTTCCTCTCTGCCCCAAATCTTCAGCTCCAGTGAGCAGCTTTTCTACTATATTATGAAGAAGGAAAACAGTTCACTTACTTTGGTCAGTAACTGATGCTTGACTGGAAATTAATATGTAATTCTTCTGAATTTTCATAGTGATCATTCTCCTCTAAGTGTTATGCAATATTCTCAGAACTGCCATAACAAAAGAGTCCCTTCAGATTTATTTCCATCTTTGTGTAAGTTCAGAAAATAGATAGGTTTGAAGATTTGAAAGTCTTGCTGCCCAGAACAGTGGCAAAAAAATGCCCAAACCAAACCACTTTATGATGGCTCCTCTCCATTTCCAGTCAGAGGACTACCATATATAAGATTTCAGAGGCCAGGGTTTTGTTGGTATTTTCCCAACTTTTTGAGAGGTGATAACTTTGAGAGGTAATAACTTTGATGAATACATTTCAGTGGTTGGTCAGAAGGCTCTGTTTCTAAACTTTTTAACTAAACCAGACAAAAAAGGAATTCTGTATTACAGTTTATTGGACACAGTGTGTTACATCAGTTACTGTTAGTGGACAAACAAGATATGATTAGAAAAAATACTGTGACTGAAGTTACCTTAACTCTTTCTCTTCAGTAACTTTGGCTGTGACAGGGTATGTTTTGCAAATGCAAAGGTTGTCACAAAACTATTTTTCTTTTTTTTATCGGTCTGCACAACACAAACTGCTTAATGGTTTGTATAAAACCAACTAACAAAAAGAACCTGGGTTATGTCTGCTATAAATCCTAGAGATAATTTAGTTTGCAGAGATGGTGAAAGGCAGGCTTAAAAAAGAAGACTGCACTGCTGTATTGCAGGAACTGGTTGTAGGGTAGGTAGCAGGACTGTTTAAGTTTACTCCTTGTCCGAGTATTTATGCAGAACTCCTGAATACAGCATTAGTTTACATTTTTATAGAGCCTTCCCTTCAAGGAAATGCAGTATTTCCGTAAATGGATAACATATTTTTGAAAGTACGTGTTGAAAGTTTAGTTTCAAATCAGACTTGGTTTTTTCCCCTGGGAGCCCTGAGAATTAGGTATGAGCTACCAGATACATTTTACAGAAAAGAAAGCTGGAGTACTGAGAGATTCAAGTTCCCAGCAAATCAGTCACAAAGTTAAAATTAGAGTCTGTTACTCCAAACTTGTGTGTTTGTTCAGTTTATGGCAAGTTTTAAGTTTGGTATTGACAGCAAAGAATAACAGCAGTTACTCCAGTGTCTTCATTTACCGTTGTTGATAAATACCTTTGAAATTATAATTCTAGGGTGTTCACTCCTTCTGTCCTTGTGCCTTTGTAACGTTGAAGCTGCTCAGTGCAGAGAAGGAAGAAGACAAATGGTTTTACTACTGTCTCAGGAAGCAAATTCTGACACGTGTCTGTCTTTATATCAGTAACTTATTGCTAGAAGCACAGCTGAAGGAAGAAGCCATTCTGAAGTAAAAGAGGCAATCATCAGAACTTCGTCAGCAATGAATATAATGTGTGTGTTCTCCTTTCATAGCACAGGGTGTGGGGTTTATGTATGAATACTTGCTTTTGCAACTAACAAAATCTGACAGGGAAAATATTTATAATGGAATCACATCAAATTCTGCTTCAAGAACATCTGACATGTTTGCTGAAAGGATTTTTTTAAGGTATTCTTGTAAATGACTGATTAACTTCTCAAACATTAAAAAATGCTCATAGAAATAATGACCTACTCCACAAAGTGGAACGTATATTAATAATTTTAGAATGAATAAAACAAGAGAAATTAGAGGTGTGAGCAAATTATATGAAATACAAAATTGATGTGATGTATAAAACTATTTAATGGGCTGTGAAAGAAGGGAGGTTATAGTGTGATTTTTTTCAAGAGATGCAAACAAGAAAAATTAAGCCAATTAAACTAAACCCAAGATACAGTATTAAGGATAAATTTCTCCAGTTACAAAATTAACCTGCACACAACAAAATGGTAGAAATACCTACAGAAGCAGATACAATACATTTTGTTCTTGATAGTTTCTTGATACTTGGCTTCTTTAAATGGAATTTAGATTGCTACTGTGAAGAATTAGATATAAATACCTAGAAATAAACCTTAGAAAAGTTGATGCCTTTTGAACCATCTAACCAGCTAATGACTTTTCTGCATATGTTCTCTGAAAAATCTTATAAATAATTATATTTGTTAAATAATTTAATAACCTTATTTTATATTGGGTTCATTTTTGAAGGAAAATTTGTTTTGGTAAGTCAAAGAAGAATATTTTACTTTGTATTAAGGCTGAACGGTATATAAACCAGTTTAAATTAGTTACAAAATATAGATATTTGCCTATACTCCCTCTGAGATCTTACCTCACATGTCTGTCCCAACCTAATGCTTCTTTTTTCTCAAGTACTCAGCCTGTTTGAGGAATAGAAGATAAATATTCTTAAGCAGAGAGAGGGCAGTTTTCAAAATCATATGATACACCCACTGTCTAGGTGGAAAGTCATACCCAAGAGCTCTTCTCTCTCTGCAGAGGAGCCTCTGAACTGATGCCTCGATGAAGCCTTCTGATTCTTAAAATGTGTCCTGCTCCAAAGTCTTAGAGATACATTGAGGTAGATCATTAACAGCTTAGTCACTAGGAAAATGAATTTTAACATTACCTCAAAGTGCTGACAGGTCAGATTCTTCAAATTATGGTTCTGAAAGATGCTGCACCCAGTATATCTCTTTTCAGTGCCATTGCACTGAAGTCACTGTACCATGTTACAATCCCTTTCTGACACCTTCTAGAAGTCAGCTTCCTTTTCTTTGATATTTTTGCTTTGACTTTTGTATTTTTGAGACACTGTTTCCTTGCCCCAAAAAATAACTGTTATGTTGGTTTCTGCAATTCAGCTTCGAAGAGGAGACTAATGTATTATTCTCAAATTCCTTCTCCTTGGAGGAAGTGCTCTCAGGCTTCTCGATGGCAGTAAGAAATGGGACCAGACTCCTTTGTACTGTACATGTCAGCATTAAGATAAAGCTTTTGATACTGTGGCAGACTGTTCTGGTCTATCCATTTACTCTCCCTATCATCTACAAAGCAACATAGGCTGTAATTTCAGAAAAATGGGACCTGGAAAGACTCTGCTTGTTGTCCTTGGAGCCCTCAAGGTGCCCTTCCTTGTGATGCTCTTTGACAGGTGTAGTTGACTTGCCAGTGCCATGGAGTTAGTCGTTATTCACCCCTGGATAGAGGAGTTTAGAGCAACTTTCTCCTCTTATCAGAAAAGTGGCTACTGTCTGACACCAGACTTCAGGGGTGAATACCTTGACTTTTCTTCAGACAAAAAGTAGGGACAGTACCAGTAGTGCCAGGGTTCATAACAGAAAAGAAAATGGATTCTGTGTTGCAACAAGGTCTTTGCACTGGGAGTGGTTTTGCTCCATTGCAGGCTGATGCATTTCTGAGGTAATATGTTTCTATGTTTCCTTCTCCACATGGCCCTTTGGATTTTCTCGGAGATCCTGGCATTAGACAGCACATCTACAGAAAGGGCATTATTTTGCTCGTGTAGATATTTGGTTCTTATCAGACTGTTTCTCAGACTGAATTGTAAAGTTCTGCCTCTTCAGGCATGCAAAGAAGAATGCAAAAGTAAGTCCTAACTGTCCAATATCATTTACATTTTATTCAATTATTGTTCTGAATCTGAATACTCTTCCATGTTTCATGAGAGTCCTGTCTCTCACAGGATGTTTTCAGCATCTGAATGAGGATTTTTAAGACTTATTTTCTCCCTTACTGCTCAAATAATATCATGTGTGTCCACTCTCAGAGACCTGACCATTTGCTATTTACCTGATATCCAAAGTTGAACTGCATGCACAGGGTATCTCAACTTTACATTCCGCATCTGCATTGGCAGTGACAAATGTTTCTTTCTTTGGCTAGGAACTCCAGTGAATCTGAATTCAGAGTCCATGATGCCCCTGCTGAGCACAATTTAAAATTAATGTGCCTGTTCCTTTCTTCCTTTCCACTTTGCTGAGAGCTGCCTATGAGTATTTGTGATCTCTCTGGCTAGAGCACTTTAGGACTCTCAGTAACATGTCCAGGGACTATGTTCCTGTTCCCAGCAGGCTTATTTCAGACTTGTCCCTCAAATCATCCCCATGCTTGACGTGGCTGGTATTAGATAGCTTTTGTGCTTTATTCATCCCCTGTAAGATACTTTGCTATTTCTAATGGTGCACAAAACTTTTTATTTCTATCAACTAACTTTTTATGAAGGCAATTACTACAATAATGATTTATGTTAAAAAAAATCGGATGGCCTGTATGATTTGCAGGAAATATTGCAGGTAGGGTCTGGTCCACTGACCCAAAAATTTGGGAATCAATCTCAAACTGTGTTAAAAGTACTTGGACGTGGTTTCTCTCAAACTGAGTAGACCCTAGTTGATTGCAAAGCAGTTATTGCATTGGACATTAGAATTCACAAGATCTACTGGGACAATTATTTTTATGATACAACATCCATTTGATTATATTAATACATTTTTACATTAATTTCTGGAAAGTTCAATAAATTAAGCAGAAATATTTTTGTCTATCCATTATAAGTTGCATTTATTAAATAGAATAGGTGCAGAGTTTCAAAGCCCAGTAGTGAGGTGTTTCCTTTTACTCTACTGCCATCAGATCACTGGACAACAGACAATCTCTGCCACAAACAAGCATTTAAGATGATTGTTACATAAATCTTACCTTTCCTGGTATACACAGAATAAAGAATGAGCATACTTAAAATTGCATATTGAGTATACATAACGAATACTTCTGTATGAATACTCATATTATATATACATAATATTCAGTATGTAATTCAGTAACATACTGAATATTTTCAAAATTAAATCTTAAATATTCAAATAATGGTAACATTTGGTAATGGTAATTTATTATGGTAACACAATAAATGTTCAAATAATTGGTTTGTGACAACTTTAACAGCAAAACAAACAGTACTGGTTTTGAATTTAGTTAACTGTTTTTTGATGGAGAAAATTACCTTTTTTCACTTGATCAGACTTTAACGTTCGCTTCATGTTGTGAGTAGCTCCTATGTGAGCTTAGATCCTTGGTATTCATTGAATCTCTCTATTTTTAAGACACAAAGAGATATAGTTTTCTGATGCTCTGTTGAGAACAGTTAATATTTCCCCAAAATAGTTGTTTGGCTAGAAAATATTTAGGTCTGTAGGATGTAAATGGGGATTACAAAAAGTTGATTTTATCTTTTTCCTTTGAGTTTTGTTAATGGTAGAAACCATAAATGTTCAAAATGTTTGTTGGGAGCTGTCATGGTTGAACTCCAGCCAGCAACTAAGAACCACATAGCCACTTGCTCACTCCCCTCCCTGGTGGGATGGGGGAGAGAATTACAAGAGTAAAAGTAAGAAAACTCATGGGTTGAGATAAAGACAGTTTAACAAGTAAAGCAAAAGCTGCACATGCAGGCAAAGTAAAACAAGGAATTAATTCATGACTTCCCATGGACAGGCAGGTGTTCAGCCATCTCCAGGAAAGCAGGGCTCCATCATGCGTAACGGTTACTTGGGAAGACAAACACCATCACTGCCAATGTTCCCCCCTCCCTTCTTCTTCTCCCAGCTTCATATGCTGATCATGATGCTGTATGTAATGGAATATCCCTGTGGTCAGTTGGGGTCAGCTGTCCCGGCTGTGTCCCCTCCCAGCTCCTGGTGCACCCCCAGCCTCCTCACTGGTGAGGTGGGGTGAGGAGCAGGAAAGGCCTTGACTCTGTGTAAGCACTGCTCAGTGGTAACTAAAACATCTCTGTACTATCAACACTGTTTTCAGCACAAATCCAAAACATAGCCCCATACTAGCTACTATGAAGAAAATTAACTCTATCCCAGCCAAAACCAGCACAGGAGTAAATATGGAAGAGGTTTATATTTTTCAGATGCAGTCACCACTTTCCCAAGAATTTTTCACAGAATCATAAAAGGGTTGAGGCTGGAAGGGACCTCTGGAGGGCATCTGGTCCAATGCCCTACTCAAGCAGCAGCACCTATAACTGGTTGCCCTCCTCGGTCACTCTCACAGTGTGTGTTTCCTGATGTTCAGAGGGAACCTCCTGTGCTTCAGTTTTGTGCACATTGCCTCTGGTCCTCACTGGGTACCACTCGAAAGAGCCCAGCTCCATCCTATTTGCACCCTCCTTTCAAACATTTATATACATTCCTAAGATCCTCCTGAGACTTCTCTTCTCTAAGCTAAACAGTCCCAGCTCTCTCAACCTCTCCTCATAGGAGAGATGCTCCCAGTCCCTTCCTCGTCTTTGTATGTTCATCTCCCTTCATGTCTCCAGTATGTTCATGTCTCTTATACTGAGGACCACTGAAACGTAACTACTAGTATGACATTACAGCATTCATATTGTTATGTTTAATATAGAAGAACCCTATGTATAATCATTTGTTCATTAATATCTAGCTAGACAGGACTACAGAGACAAAATACTTAAATAGTACTTAAATAGTAAAGTGAGTTAAGGGGGTCTTACCCCCTTCATATTGGGTTTTTTATCTGACAGACTCGGATAGTACATCACAAATTGCTTTCCAGAAATGCTGAGGTTTCAGATCTCCTTATTCAGATGTCTTGGTAACATTATTTTATTTTGTTTATTGAAGTAATTGTTTCCTCACAGGAAACACTGAATTATTGTAATTCCTTGGAACAACCTACAGAAAAATTACAAAATGTCAAATAAAACCAAAAGATTTTTCTTAGAATTTTTATTTAGGATAAAAATACTGTTCTTGTTAAAAGGTCTGGCAGATTCTTTTTCTGTGGGTCCTAGCCCTGGAGCCCTTGAGGTCACACCTTGAAGGCTGTGTGCAGTTCTGCTCCCTCTCTCTCCAAAGGAACATGCTGCCCATGTATCCACAGGGACAGGATCTCCCCCCTGCACTGTTTCCCTCTTCATATCAGGAATGCTCCTGCCTTTCTGCCATCATCTACCTTATGCACTGTGCAACCTGCCTACCCAGCCTTTTTGGCAATTTGCACTTTGCTTTGCCCTAAGCCAGCTCTGGTCTAAAAGTGCTGTGCTGAGGTTAATATAATAAGCCCTTCTGAGAGCACAGCACTTTTTGAATTGGAGCTGCTTCTGCCCACCTTAGCAAGATTGCCTGAAAGGCTTACAGACAGCCCAGCAGTTTGTTAGTGTGCAAGGCCTGAGTGTAAACTTTATTTAGGTATTTCAAGACCCTGTTGGAGGGGAGGAGAATTCAAAATCTGGGGTGTGACGGCTATTCAGGTTTAGCTTTTAATCACACTGCTCTTTCCATAACTCATCTAGATTAATTGCAACAAGGTTGGTCAGCAGCAAAGAATGTGTTCTGAACAAGGTGAAACATCACACCTTCCTGCTTGGAAAAGGGCAAGGTATGATAGAGAGCTATAAAATCAGGACTGGCACAAAGAATGGGAGTATGAAATAATTTAATCACTGTTTCCCAAAATACAGGGACTTGAGTCAGCCAGTGGAATTATTGGATTTAAAACTAAATTAAGTAATTTTTTACACAACATACCATTATGTTGTGAATTCATTCCCCGTGCAACCTTGTGAGGGCTAGAAGTATAAATGGGTTTCTAAAGTTACTCTGTGAATTCATAAAGAATAGCTCAATTGGTGACTAAAAACCCATCTGGTCTGGATGCAGGGTCAGAAGGCCCATGTCTTACTACCAGGGAGAGTATACATGGATCTTTTTTTAAAGCAGCCTCCAAATATCTTCAGCTGGCCACTTTCAGAGGAGAGAATCTAGGCTCAGCAGACTGGTGTCTTGGTATTGTAGTTGTCCTTGTGCTTCCCAAGTCCCCTGCTGCTCTGGCTCCTGACAACACAGTCCCTGAATGTATCTCTCTCTCTGCTACTTGGTAGAGACCCAGATGAGTACCCCACAGCAGAGAATAAGATGTAGGGCTAGACCTGCCTGTAAGGTTTTGAGAGGTGCAATAAAACAGAGCCTGGCTGGCCACTCAGCTTTTCAGCCTTTTAAGCTGAACCTCCAGAGAGAGGCTTTGGTGAGCTGTTAAGAGAGATCAGCGATGTGGAGGATGGTGTTTGATTTGACCCTCAAAGGTTGGTGGTTTCATTTATGTGCTGGTGACCTGGCACATTGCTGTCCGTGCTAGACTGGGGAATTATGATGCCATTTCTTGTGTGCTTGGAACTGTACAAAACTATGTAGTCACTACAAGCTTCATGCTTGCTAGCCATGAATATAAGCAGCACATAACTGGATAAATAAATTCACTGTGTCTAATGTATATCCTAGCTGCCTTTATTCCTCTAAACATACAGTTTTGACAGATGACTGTCAATTGACAGATGACTGTCAATACTATATCACTGCAATATCAGGGTTTGTGGAATAAAACTTGGAGAAAGAAAAGTTAAACAGTAACAAAAAGGTATATGTCTATACTGAGAGACATGTGAACTCAGAATTGTATCCTTTAAGATTTCTGGGAAGGGAAGCTCAAAGTAAACTTTGATTGTTGTCTCATACATAAATGTAAAAATCTGATGAGAAAAAGCCATGATACACCACTAGCTTTGTCTCATCTCTCCCTGCTTACGCTAGTAGGGAATGGGTTAAAAACTGGTGTACCAAATGAATTATCAATAGCAGTTATCTGTATATTCAAGGTATGTATATTCAAAACTAATTTATTCAAGATATACCTCGCCTTGATTTCAAAGCATGCTTAGGTGCTTTTGAAATCTTCAGTAGACACCTTAATTTGTAGATACCTTTGAGAAATGGGGTCATGGCACATTTACAAGTGAAGATTTCTTTGTGGAAGTTTATTTTCTTTACTACGCATTATTTCTTTTAGATTTTATAATATTTTAAGTGTCTAAAAATACGTTGTGTATGTTATGAAACATGATCAATATTAGTCCTGTGAGCTTATTTTTATATTAATAAGGAAGACTAGAAAGAGGTTTTAGGTGAACCAGGGACATTGGAGTCCATCACTGTGATCTAAAAACCTCTGCTTGGTGGTAAGCTAATCCCAGAAATACCTCAGTTGACTAATTCTGTCTCTGAAGAAGTGACAACTCTGCTGATGCTAGAAATCTGTGTTGGTCTTATAGCTAGAGCTGCTTCTCTCCGAACAGCGAGATCTCTGCCTCTCTGCCCTGGTGGGACTGGGATGCTGAGCCGAGCGACATCTATCCTGGTGTGACTTCTGAGCTTGCCAAATGTGTGGATGGCACCTGGCCTCTCACAAGCCCTATCTAGAAGGTGCAATGGAGTGTGTGTCAGCGCTTACCACCTACCTGACAGCTTATTGGTAACAGTGCTTAACCAGGAAAGAGGGGGCACAGGCTCTGCTTCTCTGTTTACCTTGAGGGTACTCCCCACCCCCAGGGCTTGCCCTGGCTGCTGGGCTGCCTCTCACACTGAACGGTGGCATTTTCCACTTCTGACAAGCTGGGCCACTGGGGGGGAAGAATTAAAAGATTCTTCTGACTATACCAGAAGGCACGGAATGCAATAGTCCAGTGTTTGAGGCTGTTGGTTGGGCACTGTGGCTCCTTGGACTCCAGCCATGGTGCACAGGATTGTTTCTGGTTTGATTTCTTGTAATTTTTATGCATTTTATTTTAAAATAGTCATTGGATAAAGGCCTTTCAAAATTTCTTAGACATTTGATGTAAGCATGGAAGGGAAATTTGGAAATACATGTAAAAAAATCTTTGTAATGTCCAATACTTAAACTGTGTGAAATACAAAAACAATTTTTCTCACTGTCAAAATCCAAGTTTACTGCACAGAAATATGTTTGCATTTGATTTTCTCTTTTACTAATCATTAACTAACTATTAAGCCATAGAGTATGACACTTATAATAAGCAGTGGAATCATATCTCTTTTGATATAAAATCTACAGTCCTCATTTTGTTGCAACATGTGTCCTTGTTCAGCAGTGGATAAAGAGAGCATGCTAGTTAGAATGATGGCAGAGACACAGAGAGTCTGCTCTCTCAATCTATATACTGCTAGTGATGTCTAGGGCAATAAGATAGTGGTGGGGCTCCATGAAATATAGATACATGCACACCTTTGTTTATGATTTCAGGAAACCCAGATCTTCATTCTGGCATCAGTCTTCCCAGCTGTTGGCCACCTGGATGTAAACTAAGACAACTGTGTCTCATATTGTGTACACTTACATATTTGTATAAGGACGTTAGGCATGTATAAAGATCCATTAGATCTAGTCTATGCCTAGTTACCTGACATATATACTTAGCTTTTCCAGAGAAAGCGAGAGTGTGATTCAAACACACAAAATTAAGCTTTTTAAGTTTTACACTTCTAATAACATGGTCTTAGACTTCTGTTGGTTGAATAGTTCTAAATAAAGAAAAGATCTGAGACATCAAAAGACATCCTTGTAAGTGACAGAAGATACTGTCGAAGGGAAAATGATACTACATTCAGAAAG
>VZTV01019632.1:0-12927 GCA_013400875.1 Anhinga rufa
CGAGACAGTTACCTCCTCGTGAAAAGTCCCTCCTTACCTTGCATTCAAGGTAAATTAAAAGAACTGGTGGGAGCAGGTGTCATTCTTTTAGAGCCACTCTGTTGCCTTTTTCCTCAAATTTCACTTTGTGGAAGTAACTGTCTCGTTTGAGCATCCTGCAGGCTTTGCATCTCAAGCTGTTAAACCCTCTAGGTAGGCTCTTTAATGCACAAAGTGGTAACTGACAGGCTTTTCTCAAAATACTGTTGGAACTGATGAAAGAAGGAAAGTGGTGAAACTCTGTGACGAGGCAACAGGCTGTTGAGTTAGTCTCCTCCTGGCCAGAGTAGCCATGTAGTGAGCACATAATGCTATAGCAGGTATTCTTGGTGACAACTGTTGTTCTGGAGCACTTGGATGTATCAAAAGGTGTTAAGAAGCAAGCACTGAAAAAGGTGTATTACCTGTAGTTCGCTTTGTCTGGTTTGAGAGGTTTGTTTTGAGCTGGATCTGGAAGAGGATCTGGAGATTCAAATTCATTCTGGAAGACATCAAGGAACTCTTGATGTCCAAAATATGATGGTCAACACCTGACAATTAGGTGAACGTGACCTATGTCATAGGTGTACCTGTGCCCAGCTGTGTCCCCTACTGATCTTCATGGGACTTCCTAGCCTGACCCCAGACTTGATCTGTAGCCTCACCTTTTTGCGTGGTCACTGGACTGTAGGCAGATCTTGTCACTGTCACCACCCTGGCCCTGCTTGGCTCCTGGCTTGTCTAGCCCTGCTGCGGCTGCTCCTAGAGAGTTAGTGCAGGGAAGGAGTGGGATCCTGGGCAGTTAGCTTCAATGGGGTTCCTGGGCCCCTAGGCAGAGGGTCCTGGGTGAGGCTAGTCAGGGCAATTAAGGCCTATTGGTGCCCTAATGATGGGGAGACCTAAGATCCCTGACTTTGTCAGGAGAGTGGGGCAGGGTGTGTGTCAATTAGGTCAGCACTGGCTTTTTGTGAGATAGTGCACAGCTTCTCCGTTAGGGGAACTGAAGTCTCCTCTTTGCTAATGTCTTAAGAGAGAAAAGTCATTAAGTTGTCTTGTGCTGTCCTGTCATTGGACTTGAGAAAACTAGGGGGGAGCTGTGGGCCAGGGTTAGTTGCAGTTTGCTGAAACAGGAGGAGACTCTGTTACTTTGAGCCATGAGTGCAACCTTGTTGAACCTAATGGACAGTTAGGAGCCTATTAGTCCTTCCTTTGATGGTCTTCCTCCAGAGAAGATCAGTTTGGGCTTGGCCTGGCCAAATGCTGTCTTCTGGGAGAAGATACAGCCCAGGGGTGGACTTCCCTGGACCAGAGGAAAGGCTGAGCGTTTTGCAGCAGGTGCTGTGTGGCTGACCACCCAGATTTTGTAAACCAGAAGCTGCTTGAGTAGGAAGCCCTGTCATGTCCCCAGAGGGTGCCCTGGGTGGGATTGCCATGATAGCAACAAAAGATTATCTCATTCCTGAGCCTGCAGAAACGCAATCCATTACTTCAGACTGAAAGAGTTTATTTCAGCCTGATTACGTTACAAGAAGATCCTGGAGTGAGTTCATGCACAAGCAGCAGAAACCCGTCACGTTTGAGAAACTGTTTGTCAGTATGACTGTCCTGTTCCCCTCAGCTCAGTACCTGGAGGCAGAAGGCACCGTGGTTAATGGGGGGAGGCCTGGAAATATTAATCCAACCCATAATCTCTTACGAAGATGCGTGTAGGCACTGCTGCTGAAGATTGTTATTCTAGACACCTTATTCTGATCTCTTGACTGTCTTATGTGGCTCTGGAAGGAAGAAGGGAATGTAAGTGTGTAAGCTCAGTTAAGTGGCTTGCATGAAAATAGGCTAAGAGTCATTTTCCTCTTGCAGAAGAGCCATGTAATCTGCACGGCTTTTCCCTAAATCTCTGGAGGTTGCTCTTCAAGAGACTGATGGGGTCCAGGTTTGTAGAGTTGAGGATAGTAGGACCTGTTTTGCATTTTCTTCATCCTGTACCCACAGATAATTTGGTACAAGTTAAGGAGCGAAGTTTTCTTATTGTTCTGCATGGCAGATCTCTGCCTCCTTCCCCTTCCATTGTAGGAAGACTTCTCAGTGTCCTGGGAAAGATTTTTAGTAGATTTTTTTTTTTTTAAAGAGAACCTTCAGTCTACCTGTTGTAGGGATCAGTGGAGCTAGAAACCAGAATGTTTCCTTCCAGAAACAGATCTAAGGTATCTGAAAGCAAAGGGGGTAACTTTATTTGTGCTGAGGCTGCCTGTCCTCTCTACTCCAGGAAGGTGAAAGACAATCATGAATTCTGAAATATCTGTCATTCCCATTGAGTGAGGAACAGCAGTGTGATACTTTATAGTGCCAATCTGTCAACAATCGTTATTGCTTCAAGTCTTTGCTTGAGGTATGCAAGTTGGTATACTTATTTTCTTTTGCAGGAAGGGTGATTTGAAGCAGAGAGAGGTTAATTTCTTATATTAGCACTGGCCAAAATGTTCAATAGAGTTTGTTTGCTTACTGTCACTGCGCATAGCTAAAAGCATTGGTATGCACTCCTTCTGCCTGCCTATTATGGGTGCCTATTATGGGTTATCTTGGGTGGCCTGTCCAACCCATTGATAAGGCCCAGTGTTGACGCTGCTGTGACAATGAAATTGCCAAGGAAGGGGTCTCTAGCTGAGCTGTAAGTCTCAAGCATTTAGTAATGTGCATTTAGGTTTTCCTAAGCTTGACGATTCATGTGTTCACCATGGCCAGGGAGTACAGCAGAGGCAGCTAACTAAGCAGCTTGGCAACTCATAATTTTCTAGTCACAGGGAAACCCAGTTCCTCTAGTACCATCTCATTGACTCCAGAGAGACTGGTTTCCCTTGCCTCTAGTCCAAACCAGGTGACAGTTTTGGTGGCTATTAGTGTTTTTTTTTTTTTTTTTCTTTGTTTTCTCAGATCCGTGTATTTAGATGCATTACTCTCATATCGAACACAACTGTGTTGTGTTCTTGCAGATTTCTCTCAGGAGGAATGGAAGAGGATGTCCAGTAAATACTTACTGGGTGGGAAAGGTATGAATGCCAGTGAGGGGGGAGTATTTAGTGCTAGTGGAGGGGTACAGCACTATTTGACAGGATTTTAGTAGTTTTGTCAATATAAGAATGTCCCGAATCTGAAAAAGTTTTCTGTTAAACGTGAAGGGGACCTTCTAGCTATTGAGACTTGTGTGTCATTTTTCCCCTCTGGTCCAGCCTGTGTGAAGACAACACTAGAAATCTTCTTATTCAGGATTTAGAAACTGAACTGGACAGAGCACTGAAAGGGTCCTAAACAAAACAGCCAAGATCTTGCAGGAGGGTATGGGAGAGGTTACACAGATCTGTGCATCTTTTCCATCTTTAGTTCTGAGTTTTGCACATATGAAGACTTTCATGATGTACCAATGCATATTGAAACGAGGGCTGTATTTGAAATCCAGACCTTTTTTTTTTTTACCCTTTTGTCCATGTTTGTGATATTTTACCGTGTAGTCAGTGCAGTCTCTGAGTGACACTTCTTCCCTTGGAACATGTGCAATGTGGCTAGCAGGTTTAGAAACAAACAGAAGAGCTTTATTAAAGCAGCTTGACCAGAAGAGGTTAAAAAAAAAAAAAGTAGTTCTGAATTGGACATTCACTTGCTGCAGAGGTCTGCTGTCCCTGGAATACCTTTGCAGTGTGTGCTAAACGGTCACTCAAAGTCACCATGAAAAAAATTTCTGAAGCTGTTGGACAAATAAGGAGACTCATTCTGAGCAGGGACTAAATTGGTTTGGAACATATGCTTGTGCTGAGCAGCCAAAGTCCATAATCAGGTTTAGCAAAACAAAGCCTGATACCAAACTTGCCAGGAAAAATTGTTTTGTCATTTTGAAATCTGCTTGGTTTTTAAGCAGACCTTCCCAGAACAGAAAACAATGTTTTGTGCCCCATTTCATCTGCCATAGCTGTGTTTTTCCTCTGAAGATTTGTAAGGAAGGGGAAGAATATATAATCCCTTTGTTAAGATACTTAAATTAAAAATTTGCTTGTGTTGAACTGCCCTTTCGGTCGGGATTAAGATTTGTTACCTAAATCTATATACCCTGTAAAACAACGACTAATCCAGACATTAATCACAGGAAATATTCTGGACCTTTTAAAAATAAACCATGACATTCTATGAAGAATACATAATTGAGAATATCCTGGACAGGTTGAAAATTAGCCCAGTTGATTGGTTACATAATGATCAGCTGGGTAAGCCAAGGGGAAAGAAAAGAGCACATGGGGCGAACAATGCAGCAGCTTTGTGCTATTGTCTGCCTTTTCCTGTCCTCGAGTTCAGCTCGGTACAAACACTGTAATTCCAAACCAAATTATATTAACAGGAGGTGTCTGTACCCCCGATCAACCTCACTTCCCTGCTCTCCATTTTTTTCCGACCGCTGTTCGTACTTTTCCCCGCTACTCTCTTCGCCTTTCCCAGCCCTGATCTGTTGCCCAGAGCAACTTCTGCAGCAGTTGGGTTGTGACTGATCCCTTTCTTCAGGCAATATCTGTCAATGTCCCCCCTCCCTGCTAAAGGCCAGTTACTCATGTCAAGGTCAAACTGTGGACAGTCATTCTGTGTCTGCCCAAGTTAATCCAAACCAAACATACCATGTATAAGTAGCTTATCTCCCAAAATAAATAGATGATAATTAGCATAAGCCACCGCACCCACTCCTTTTTCATTCCTGTCTGAAAAAATCCCTCCACCTGAGTAAATCAGGATGCTTTGTCTGACTCATTCTTATTATGTTGAAAAGCAAGCAAGCAAGCTCCAGCTCCAAGAGGGACTGCATTTACTACCTGGCTTTCCCAGACCAACCCAGTCTTGGCGAAGCAGAGAGAAGGAGACGCATGCAAATGTACTTGTAAAGGAGATGAGGTTATGCCAGGAATTCCTCAAAAACTATCATTTGCAGCAGAACTACCCCCAGCTCTGGGTCTATCACTATCCGTTGCGCAGATGTGACACTGGTAGTCTAAGTGGGCATCACTCCTCGGGCACAAAGGCCCTATCACTGTTTTTTCAAAGACAGCAAGCTAAAGCAGTGCAAGGAGACCGAGGCACTTGGAGTTACAGTATGGATATGAGTCAGAGGTGTATTAAAATTCCATATTTTGTCCGTGGGGCTTTCGCTGGGGACCTGCCCCAGACTGGCTTGTTGCTTGGCAGGCTGAGCCTTTGTGCTGTGCCACCATGGGAGTCCACAGTGAAAACAGAGTGTCCTGCAGTGAAAACAGAGTGTCCCTCTCTGGTGCTGTAGAAAACGGTAGGTAGGAATCCTGAGCAGGGAGAGAGATAAGGGTGAATGCTGGTGCTGTCAGGAGGGTAAGTGAAGATGTGTGATATAGAAGGAACGGCTAAAGGTAAAGGAAGTGATGGGTCTGAACTGCTCTCCCTGCCCAGTGTGTGAAGTGGTGACTGATGGTCAGTTGTTTACTTCTGTGGAATCACTTGCTGGTGGAAAACAAAAAAAAAATTTACTTGGACTGTGAAAATTCCACCTTTAGTCTTTGAGAAGGAAACTGCCCGAGGCTGGCAATGGAGTAGGCAGGTGGGATTCTGCTGTGCTGGCAGAAAAGAAAAAAATTTTCAAACTGTATAAACTTTTTTCTTTTGTTTTTAAATACACTATAAGAAGAAAGACAGACAGGAAATAATCTCAGTGTTTGTGCTCAATGTTGTAGAGATAACATGTGTAACATTAATGATTTAATAAATGACTAATAGCATGAGCAAATTCTGTTCACTACATAGGGTTTCCTCTCTTATTTAGGCTTTTGTAGTTCCTTTGACCCTCCCTCTCTTGGGACATTGGGACATGTGATTTGTTCTGAAAAAGAGTGTCTGTGAGAAGGGAGCTGGGCACCCACACCTTGCCTATGGTTATCATCTAAGGTGTAATTTCTATTTAGATAATTCCCTTTTTAGTCTGGGTTTGTGCCTCTCTTGCTCAATGCCTACAAAACAAAACGTGAATATCTTGCTAAAAAAAGAAAAAGAAATACTCTAGGCTAAGCATGATCTATAGGTTTCATGCAAGAGTTAGAGGATGCAGTATTTTGGGGTGTCGTCAGACAGGAAATCAAAGGGTTAGACCCAGGACACGCGGACTCTGCCATGTGCCCCCACTCCAGGGGTTTCCAGAGGGAGAAGTGAGGCACAAGGTAACAATGACCTGTTTCAGCCAAGCCCCCTGTTTGGACAAGGTCCTTGGTGCGTGCCAGAAAATGCAACTGTCTTACAGTATAGAGGTATTTCTGTTTCAGTGGTGCTCTTGTGCTTAATATCACAACTTTCAGTTTGATGAAACTACTTGCAATTAGAGAAAGACAGGCATGTTTTGAACGTGGCTCTAGCCAACAGCAAAAGTGGCCCAAAATGCAGTTTTGAAAGCAGTGCTTTTACAATCTGGGAAGCTATATTAGCTACAACAGCCCAGGAGCACAGCAGAGGTGACATGAAACCTCTTGGGGGGTTTGGTTTTGCTTTGCGTAACTTCCATCAATGTCTACACATCCTTCCTCAGCTTCTGAGGCTCAACCCAGGTGTGCTCAAATGTTCCTGGAAGTTGGCAAAAGCTTCTGCAAAGTTGGCGAGAGCTCCTGGGCTGGGGGAAGGGAAGGAAGGAGGCAACAGGGAAGTTTCTCCTGGTTTCAAGTTTCAGGACAAAACTTTTGCATGAGTAACCGTTTCCAGCTTCAAAAGCCCTGTGACAACATTGCAACCGGGAATCCAAAATATTGGGTTTGTATGCAAGACAGGAGCTGTCAGGCAGAAGAATGGGATTTTAAGGCAGAATTGAAGAACAGGATAATGTACTTGTCACTGTACAGGATGTGCTTACTGGAAATCTGTGGGAAACATCTTTCTGTTAATCACCCAGATTTGGCCACCTTTTTCTCCCATGGTAGGGGAGGGGAGGGAAGCTTTTGAGGCAGTGGAGTGGCAGTTGTTTCCACCATGTTTTTGAGAGAAGGGAGTCATCTGGCACGTCGCTCGCAGCCAGGCTCAGGGCTGCGTTTCCCTGGCGTGCAGCTGGCTGCAGCTGTCCGCCAGAAGCCTGAGAACTGGCTGCTCCCCCAAGGTGGTTTAGGAGACTATCATGAGTGGTGCCGTGCTGCTCGTGGGCTATCTGCCAAATTCAGCTCTGGTGGCAGAGGGTTAACCTTGTAAAGGAATTACATTGATCGTTGGGTGTAGCTAAAATGTGCCCTTGGTTGAAAAGTCATACGTTAATTAAGTTGATGGCCTGTTTAGCTTGTAACCTCAGCAGCAGAGCCTCAACCTCTCTGTGGTCAAATAGATTTACCTAATGTAATGAAAGGCCGTACCCTTTCCATTTCCTTCTTTCAAAGCCTTCTCGCCACAAACTCTTCTGGTAAGGCCACTTATCAGTGACAGCACATTTTTCATTACTAGTGGAGTATGTGTTAAAATGAAATTTCGAAATACTTTTTCAAATGTCATGCAGAGCATGCTGCATATCGACTGGTCAGTAATCAATCCATCGATCAGTTATCTCTGAAGAATACATTTTATTTTTTTTTTCCCTTGAATTGCATTTATTTAAGACAACACTTTTTATTCTAGGCAGGCTTGTAGAAGAAAAGCAGAGAACTGATTTTTTTGTTGCAAGTTGCAACATTAATCTTTTCATTGGCTCATTAAAACAAAAATATTTTTATAGATCTGAAGTAATTAGTTTTGTTCTGCAATTCTTCCTGAACTGAAAAGAATAAGGCTATGTGTGTGTATATATATATACACTCACATGTATATACATATATATAAGTAAAACACTTCTATTCTTGTAATATAGTCATGTGTGCTAATATTATGAGGCATTCTATGATAGTGAGGTCTTTATTTCATATATTGAATGTATGTTAGTAAACAAAGTATGAATTTAGGTCATGCACATGTGTTCAAAATGATCTTGCACAACTCTGATTATGTAGGTCATAATGCTGCTTCAAGTTAATGAGAATTTTAATTTTATATTTAATTTTGCACTAGTGTGTATTGATGTAATTCCATTTACTCTCTCTAAATTTTACAACAGAGTTATTGAGTAAAGAATCTGTGTGTTGGGGTTGGGTTTTTTTGTTTTGTTTTGGTGTTTGGGTTTTTTTTGTGTTTGCAGCAATGATTCAAGGATCTGCCCAGTGGCTGAGATGGCTAAAGCTTAATGTTGCCTGTAACAAGGAGGAAGTGTCAAAGAGAAAGCAGAAGGATGTACGAATAGGAATTTGTAGATGGTAGGATAAGAAATCTTGGGAAAGGCTTAAAAGAAGAATTGTGGAAAGCATTTATTAAGATAGAAGATTTTCACTTGACACTGTTATCTTCTATAGCATGTTCTATTATATATTCAATTTATTTTTTACTGCAAGGCATCCCTGTGATACTTGAATTAAAATCTCAAGTAAATTCAATGACAAAGACCTTACTGAAGCAATGGAATCTCTAACACATCTGTAATTTTAGGGCTAAAATCTCCAAAGAGTTTTATTTTAGCTATAGCTATTACAGTTCACTTGCTTGGAACTGATTTAGTAGAATAACATGAGTGTCCGTCTATTGAGGATATTGCTGTTTCAAAAAGGGTTTAACAGAATAATTGCTAGAGTAGTTCAGACCTCTGGACTTTGTAGCCCAGTATGCTGTTTCCAGCAGTTGTCAATAGTGACGTCTAGGAAAAGCTATGACCAGGACAAAGATCTAGTGATACGTCCTAGGGTAAATCTAGTACTTTTATGTTTAGTGATCCTGAATGAGTTTTAGATTATTTTGTAAGATGGCCATACTCGTTTAATTTTAATAATTCTTCTTGACAGCTTTTCTTAAGGCTAGATAGATCTGTGAGTTTTAACAGAAGCTGACTTCTTCTCAGCTCTCTAAGTCCTTGGGCTTTAAGTTCTCTGAAGTCCAGAGGAGTCTCTCCTAATTTTTAGTCTTTCAGAGACTTGGAGCTTGATTAATTTTTTGTTTTTGAAGAAGATCAGTGCATTAAACTGACACCAGAACTGGTGTTCAGTGGAAGGATTTAAAGCAGACGATGGAGAAGACAGACAGCCACAGGATATACCAGCTGGAATTTCTCACTGTTTACACAACTGGCAGACTCCCTGCTGCATGAGAATTGCATAGATCACTGCTACCTCACAGGGGAGGAAAGGATAAAGCAAACTGTGATGAGATAAAGCTCACTTACATGCTGATGTCATCTGGCCATTCACACTTCATGAAGAGTCAAACTGGGCCTGAAGCCTTTGCCTTACTGTGATTCAGTGAAACCTTCAGCTTTCAGTAAAAGCCGGAACTCACAGAAGCAGTGATCTAACCAAACAGATTTTTTTTTTTCTTTTTGTCATGAAGATATCCACATGGGGTGAAGCTGAGATTGATTTAAAAAACACTTTTTGTTTGTTCTGAAAGAAGAAGACTTTCCTGAGCAGTCAGCTGGCCCTCTGGTTAGGGCACTATACTGAGGGAGAATCTCCTAATAGAGAATGTATCTTTACCATCTCAGGAACATGCACTAAATACTGTGCTGAGAGTTTCCTAGATTGCGTCTCTTTCCTGCTGAAACATTCCATGCTGTGGAAGTAACTGTGTGCTGGGCATCTCTTTTATTCCATCCCGATTAAAGTTCTTTGTTGAATTCATGTCCAGAAAGTTTTGGCAAATTTCTGATAGAAAAAAACATGCCACTGGAAACGCCTCCACTCATTACTTCTTTCTGGAACAAATCTGGGATGCCTTAACCATGCTGCTGCCTTTGGTTTTGTCTCCTTGTAGCCATTTTGGTTTTCAGATTTGTTTTATGTTGTTAATGGGCTGGTGTTTCTAATGCTTAACATGTACAATTACTGCTCTGTTAAAAAATAAAGCATGCCATGGAAGCTGAAACCAGAGACTGGAGACTAAGAGTGAAAACAGCTGAGAGCAGCAGGGAAGGGGAAGGAAGCGGCAGGGCAGGCTCTGGTGCTCTATGGTGCCGAGATGCAGAGTACTCCTCACTTGTCATCATTTGCTGGGAGCTAAATAGCAGCAAAAGCAATCTCTTGTTTTGTAAGTTGCTACAAGTATCTTAAAAATCTCTGTAAGTGGAGACAGAAAAAGGATGAAAAATAATCCAGAATATATATCTGATTGCTTTCTGATCATCCCTGCTCTGTTGAAAAGATCTGGAGCAGAGTATCCTATTGTTGCAGTTTCTCTTTATTGCAGAGCAGTACTCGCAGTGGGAGGATGACTTTCAACAAGATGCCAGGCAGTTGGTTTATGTGAACTATCTGAATTTACACATCAGCACAAGTAGGGGCACAACAAAGCAAAAAGATGTTGAGAGATTCAATGAAATAGCCTTAAGCACTTTGAGCTCCTAAATGATATGTTGTTAAGCAGGAAATTAAGGTAGAGCACCCGGGTAGGAAGGGTAGCTGCAGAAATACAAGCAAGGAAATGTTGGTTTTGTTTGGTTTTTTTTCCAGAGGGGAAAAGAAAACACTGGTTCACATGATTATGCCATGACTTTGGCTGTCTAGCTGAAGTGATGTACATAAACTGAATAATTTAGGATATTTTTCCTTTTTAAACAATACACTCAGAAAATATTCTGAGGGTACAACACAAAGTGACCCTTGTTTTGCTTGTGGCATTCACCATTAGCTGCAAAATCTGTACATTTCTGTGTCTTGTTTAATCAAATGCGACGGGGCCATTCATGTGACCTACTTAATGGGGGAAACGTGCCATGTTAAGTGCCTACAGTGTCTATGTTTGTGAGGGAAATTCAGATATGCTGCATATAGGAGATTACTCTCAGTAGTTTGTAGGCAGAGGCTGTCTCTCTATTAGCAAGTAGTCATCACAGTAGTGGTGGACCTGGAAAGGGAAAAAGTTCATACTGAGGACCCCATGCCTATGCTATACTGTATTTTATCTGGATCCAAGGACCGAACACCTGTTAATTAATGGTAGGGGATTGCATTAGATACATTTCTGGAGTGCATTTTACTGTAGACCTTTGACATACGTGACAAAGGTAATGTAGATGCAGTCAGAGAGCCTAGACTGAAATGGGGTAGATCCCCCCTCTCTCACTGAAGTTGCATGTTTAAAGTAGAATAGTAGTAAATGTAACGGCAAAAGTCTAAACACAAGATTCACTGTATTGCAAAGACTGTTCTTGTAGCACTGAAATGAACTCAGTCCTGCAGCCGTTGCAAAGAAGGATTATATCCTATTCATGAAAGTATTTAGTTCAAACCAGATTTGATGGTTTTTTAAACTCGGCTGTACTAAGGCCCGGACACAGTGTTCTTCTGCTGGCCTCTAATGCGGTGTGAAAGCATTAAGTAACACACAGAAAAATGCCGAAAGTGTCTGGGCAGTTTGTAACTCTCCAAAGCAATGTTCCAGTTCCTGAGAATCCAGTCTTGGTGTAACTGCGGAAGCAGCAGCTAGGGATAGATGATTTTTATCTTATGTCTTAATGTGAATAAAATACATTTATACTCAAGCAACCAGAGTTATCATAGAGGGGAGGATATACTGGAATCTATATATGCTGCAAAGGGGTTACGTTCTTGCTCTCTGTGAAAATCACATCGTAAGTATTTGGCGATAGCCAGTACCTGAACAATGAAAGCAAACCAGAATTGTTGACAGTATAAGATAGTCTCTTATGTAAGCTTTATCATCCCAAGGCTGAGTGGTAGCAGATGTTCCTGGTCATGCAAGCTGGTTTCCCGCTGGATGAGAAATCAATGATGTGGAGCCTGGGTATGTTCTTAGTTTACTTAAGGCTGCGTTCACCGGTTGTGTGACGGGGATGGTCAAAGAGCATACAAGATGTTCTCCCTCATCCTTGCTTTCTTTCCTAGACTGTTAGAACAGCGGTTCCAGTGGAATAAATATTTCAAGCATTAATTCTAGTTAGAGATACTAAAGCAGAGAACAAACCATCTTGTTAACTTGCGATGGTTCCCGCAAGAAAAACAGCAACTTAAAACTAAAAATACTAGCATTTCTTGAAAGATGGAGCAGTGCTTGCCAGCTAAATAAAGGGAAGATGTAAAGCAACATAAAATGGCATCCCTTGACTCTCCCCATAATGATACTGAAATTGAGGTTGTAAATTACAACACAGAGGATGCAAAATACAGCATGCAACACATAGGGGTACAGTGCCAAAATAGCTAATGAATTATAATTCATCTGTTTTTAATGGTACAGTCACTCCTTTTAATCGGTTCATCTCTTCTGAGTAATGACAAAGTCCATTTATTGTTCTAATGCAGGCAATAAGTGATCATCAAAACCAATTTCTGTTCCTGCTCTCTCTCTCTTTCCAAACATAGGAGATTATGAACCTTAATTCACATTGATAAGTGGGTCATAGAAAAAGCACATCATCTATTCAAAGGCTGAAGTTGTAAATATATGTCTAACTTTGTCGATTTTTATATTCTTGTAAGGTGTAAGAAAGCAAATTTGGGAATCTAGCCCTGAAACACTTTGCATAAAAATACTCTAATCTCAAAGCAGAAGTTCAATTTACTGTGATTTCTTCTGTTGCATCTGCTGCAAGTCTTATATTTCAGTATCATTANTGGGTGTGTTTTTCTGTAGCTAGGAGAAGAAAGGTTCTATTAATATTTTTCAACAGGACTGTCCTTTTAGAGTGGAACTTCAACTTCAATAACAGCAACTGGAAAAGTCCAATTGTCTTCAGCAGAACCAGAGTTTCACTCCAGTTTTCAGGCAAACCGGGATCATGTGCTTCTTCTAAAGTCCAATTGCGTTTAGTACTGGAAGCCCTATTTCTCTTTGCTCTGAGAGCAGCTTGGGGAA
>VZTV01019634.1:6615-17170 GCA_013400875.1 Anhinga rufa
TGATACTCCCCCTCTTCTCTGCTCTTGTGAGACCCCACCTGGAGTACTGCATCCAGTTCTGGGGTCCCCAGCACAGGAAATACAGGAGGAGGAGCAGGTCCAGAGGAGGGCCACAAAAATGATCAAGAGGGCTGGAGCACCTCTCCTGCAAGGACAGGCTGAGAGAGTTGGGGTTGCTCAGCCTGGAGAAGAGAAGGCTTCAGGGAGACCTCATTGCAGCCTTTCAGTATATAAAGGGGCTTATAAGAAAGACAGAGAAAGATGTTTTACCAAGGCCTGTAGTGATAAGACAAGGGGCAATGGTTTGAAACTGAAAGAGGGTAGATTGGACATAAGGAAGAAATTTTTTACAGTGAGTGTGATGAGCTACTGGAACAGATTGCCCAAAGAGGCTGTGGATGCCCCATCCCTGGAAGTGTTCAAGGACAGGTTGGATGAGGCTTTGAGCAACTTGATCTAGTGAAGGATGTCCCTGTCCATGGCAGTGGGGTTGGACTACATGATCTTTAAAGGTCCCTTCCAAACCAGATCATTCTATGATTCTATATCTCAACTTCACAGTTCCCTTATACTCACTATTACAATAGCACTCTGAGTTAATTAGCACACTTTTGGTGATAGCTTGCCCTGTTTTTTAATTGGTACAAAAGGCTTTTTCAGACTCAGTGAAATTAAGTATGTGTCCATAAAATTCTCATTCACTGCTGTAATTTTTAAAGTATCCAGTTCTTCCCTTGATGGTACTTAAGTTGCTTGAACACCAGCATTATCTACTGCATGAGTGTAAGACTTTTCATATTTTAGGAACCACTTCACTGTCTTTACTGAATATTTTTGAAATGCAGACACTCAAAATATTCAGCCTCTACCATTCTATGTTTCTATGAAATTCTCTTTCCTGGACCTTTTCAGTGTCTGCTTGCCATGCTCAAACACTCCCACTGGTATATATGCCCTGTTGCAAAGCATTTTCCTTTCACTTCCTGTGAATACAACTTGACAGTCACTGACTAGTTTAAATTAGAGGCAAGGTATTACAGCACTTGCTATTGGCAAATTCACTCTAAATTGATATCTGAGGAGGAGATAAATGATCATTTACTGTTTCGGTAACCTATGGTAGTACATATTTTTCAAAGAGATGCAAAAATAAAGACTTCTCAATATTGAGCTCTTATCAGTCTTCTACTGATGCTACTGGTGACCATTGTTTAGGTCATGTTTGGTACGCATGAGCAGTGTGGAAGCAGAAACCACTGAGCCAAAATTGAAGGGTCAGACTTTAAATGAAAAACCAGTGATGATCTCTTCTTACTGGCTCAACTTTTGAAGCTTTAGAAAGAGAAGCTATGGGGACCAAAACTGCAGGAGAAACTTTTGGAAATCTTGGAAGAGTCCCCAGGGATGGCCACCCAAGACACATTCTCCTTCACTGACAAGCTTGTATCATTAGATTCTCCAGACTGACTCAATAATAATCCTTTGTAAGCACCAATGTTGTAGCAGCAGAGAGCCAAGCCTGTTTTTTTTGTGGTACTGTTTTGTGGTTTTATTGCCCCTGCCCCCGCCTTACTGTTTTCTTCATCTCTCTTGGCTTTCCCCCTATTTCATGGACCCACTTCTCAGAACAGCCAGAGAATGGTCACTGGAGGACAAGTACCTGACTAGACTGCTTAGATGACATCTGTGGTGGTTCAACCCTGGTTGGATGTCTGCTGCCCACCAAAGCCACTCTATCACTCCCCTCCTCAGGAGGGCAAGGGGAGAGAAAATATAATGAAAGGCTTATGGTTCGAGATAAGGACAGAGATATCACTCAACAATTACTGTCATGGGCAAAACCGAGACAACTTGGAGAAATTAGTTTAATT
This sequence comes from Anhinga rufa, assembly GCA_013400875.1. Lineage (NCBI taxonomy): Eukaryota > Metazoa > Chordata > Aves > Suliformes > Anhingidae > Anhinga > Anhinga rufa. The sequence continues at coordinate 8,487 of VZTV01019634.1, forward strand.
AATTAACAATCAAATCAGAGCAAGGTATTGAGAAAATAAAAACTAAATCTCAAGACACCTTCCCCTCACCCCTCCATTCTTACTTTCCCCCTGCCAGCAGCACAGGGAGATGGGGAATTGTGGTGGTGGTCAGTTCATCACAGTCTCTGCTCCTTCCTCCTCAGGAGGAGGACTCCTCACACTATTCCCCTGCTCCAGTGTGGGGTCCCTCCCATGGGAGACAGTCCTCCACGAACATCTCCAGCATGGGTCCTTTCCCCGGGGTGCAGCCCTTCAGGGACAGACTGCTCCAGCGTGGGTCCCCCATGGGGTCACAAGTCCTGCCAGCAAACCTGCTCCAGCGTGGGCTNGACCCTGGTGTCTGCAGGGCTGTTCCTCTCACATATTCTCACTCCTGTCTCTGACTGCAACTGCGCAGGGTTTTTTTTCCCCCCTCTTCTTAATTCTGTTATCTCGGAGGCGCTACCACCATTGCTGATGGGCTCGGCCTTGGCCAGCAGCGGGTCTGTCAGCCTTGGAGCCAGCTGGCCTTGGCTCTATCAGACACAGGGGAAGTTTCTAGTAGCTCCTCACAGAAGCCACCCCTGTAGCCCCCCTGCTACCCAAACTGTACCATGCAAACCCAATTCTTCCCCCCAGACTGGAGAAGAGGGATGGGACCCAGGTCAATTATTGCAGCCAAACTGACAATCTGAGCATCTACCTATTACAGAGCATCCTGCTCTTTTCCTGTGGTTTTTTTTTTTTCTTCCCCTTCATGCTCTGTTTTGTGAAAAGCTCAAAAGCAGAGAGGCGACTACTGTTCTGTCAACAGCTTCCTCAGTATTCAATACAAGGGCCTTTTTTCCCTACTAAAAAGGATTGCTTGAAAAAAGGCAGGCTTTTTAACTGAATAATTTCTCTCCATTAAAAGCATTTTAATGAGTTTTACTTACATATGTTTATCATTAGCACTTAATTTCAGTCTGAGAAATACAATTTGGAGGAGTGGTTGTTCTTTTGGATTACACACACACACACCCCCCGTCACTATTTCTATGGAACTAAGTAGACCAAGGTCTTTGTGACTAAAATCCTAACCAGTGTTTCACTCCTAATGTAATACAACTGCATAGCAAGAGTCAGGTTAGCATCTTGACTTCCTGCACCGATGTATTCCTTTATGACATGCCATGGTACAAGATACACAACAAAGATGTGTACCATAACTGTGTTAAGATAGACAGAAGAATATTAGTTGGTGTGAAATGGGTTAAATTTTGCAAAGAAAGCTACACAGAAGCTCAGTATTTGTGTGGGTTTATGCAGGTTTTCCATATATGCAGATGTAGATAAGTGTAGACATAGGGAAAGGAAGAGTATCTGTAAGAGCAAGGGCTGAAAACTTCAAGTGTTCACAAATCTGTTTAGAAATTATCTGTCTTCGAATGCAAACTAAGGTGCAGAAGTCTCTCATTACATCTCAGAATCAGGCTCATTATCACTCTCATTGCAAAGTGGATTTTAAAAAGCCTTCATTAAACATTCAGGTTTGAATATTTTAACTTTGGGTATTAAGATCTGAATTTCCTGGGTACAAAGCATTGTTTAGTCCTAGTCTTTTCAGACAAAAATAATAGATGCCATCATCGATCAAATCCATAATTTGGAAATAGAAAAATACAAAAAAAATGCATATTTTTTACTGCGAAGTCTGTTCTGGTTTTACAAACATATGCAGTTTTACACATGTAAAAACTGCAAAAGTCGTATTAAAACTAAAAGATAAGTCAACTAGAATTTTTTTTGACAGTAAATATGTTGTATTTATGATTAATCTACTGTATATTTCAGTGCTTTTTCATGAAATGTTTTATGAGCCTTGTGTTTTTACACATATGAAAGGTAAGCTCCACAACCTAAAACCAGCTTGTAAATAACAGGTTAGGGCCGACCCTATCTTTCTTGAAGTCAAAATATATTCAGCATGATTTGGAACACAATCAAAATATTCTGGTTTTACTCATTTACTCTCCCCTTGGTATTTACAGTGTTATTTAAACCTATATTTCATGTTCTCTAGACTGGTGGCCATGGTTTAATTTGTGAAATGTCAATAGTGGAACTACGTGAACGCCTCGCTCTACTCAGAGAAGCACAGAAGGCAGCAGAGGAAGAGAAGAGAGACCAGATAATTCATGAAAAACAAGCTAAGGAACAACTTCTTCTAGACAAACTGGACCAGATTTCCCTGTTCAGAGCAGAACTTGGACGAGCAGCTGCTTTAAAGTCAGTATAAAACAGCATGTGACATTTAAGACATTGCAACTTTGTTAATATTTTGCTAGCCCCTTGAAGAGAAAAACAAGTAGAGAGCAAAATACTGCCCTTTCACAAATCAGTATGACTTTTGTCAAGGATTACACTGGGGCCAGAATTTCCTTTTTATTTACAATAGTTTGCATCAGATTTAACAAATCTTTTTCAACATTTTGAATTTATGGTTAAGACACTCCATAGACTAGTGTTAACAGTATTGCCCCAGGATTCAGAGCCAATATTATATATTGAGAAAGAAGTTCTGCCTTTCATCTGTTCTTTTTCAGCTAATTGGAACTAATTTGATTTTATTAGAGTCATTCTAGCTTGCTACTTAAAGTGGTTTCTCATTTTCATTTAAACCAATAGATTAGGGCTGTAGTTTTCTTCCTTGAGCTTCATTTGTTATATGAAAAGGCAGACCTTATTCTAGAAGTTAAAAATATTTTAGGAAGGAGATTTTCTGATAACAATAAGTTATAAATTAAATATATTATAGCAGTAGATCAAAGAGAAAAATCTTTGCTTACAGACTCTGATAAAAATTTGTATTCATTATTCATATTTATTATTCATTATAATATTTATTATTCATTGTCATGAAGGAGCCATAACCATCATAGATGCTTCACATATGCAGAAGAAAGGTCCCTTCCACAAAGAGTTTAAAATCTAAGCTAAAGCTATTTACAAATAAAGCTGAGCAGGAAGAAAGCCTGTGTAAAAGTAAAATATGGCACACCTCTTGGTCTTATGCCATTTTTACTGCATCTTGACTATTTGCCATTGTTTTCTTGCAAGCTGTCTTTCACCTTTTCCCTTTGTGAGTTTGAGAGGTTAGTCCTTGTCTTGCCATATTTATTCTGCAAACAGAATTCAGGCTGATATTCTGAAGACGTATTCTATCAGGCTAAAAACACATGTCTTTAGACATATCTTAGATTCGCGTTTATTGCTGAAATACCAAAGGTGGCTTCTTAGACTTAAATTCATGTTATTGATTTATTGCCCAATTCTAAATCTCAATTACAGAAGGCACTATTGATGTATTCATTTAACTAGTTTTCACTAGTCCCAGCTCTAATTTGTTTGTTGACAATACTTAATCTCCAAAGAGTTTTATTATGTTAGTACTTAGGAAGATAGTTTAATGAATTTAATGAATCAATAACTGCAGCTGCAGTGGATTGACTGCATAGATCAGTGACCCTCTCTTCTATGGCATGTATTGAGAAAAGATTTTAAGACTAAAGAACCTGAAATGGAGCTGGAGCTAGAAATACACTCCCATCACTAAATATTCACTGTTGTGAAAGCCTGTGGGAGAACTCAAGCCACTACTTTCCACTAGAGATGCAAACACGGCATTAAGAATACTTCGTAAAACCTGTTTCACTAGTAACTACGTAAAGAATCATTTGTTATGCTAGATGTGCAGTCTGTGGATTTTGTATAGTGCCGGGCTTCTTTAAAACAGACTCTTTGGCTTAATTCAGATCTAAAACTGTTCTGATCCCAAAATAAGCTATGCTTGAATGAGAAGTAACTTTGATTCACTTTTTGTCCTGACATTTGAAATGTTTTTTAGAACAGACCAGCATGCCAAAGATGGTAGAATCCAAATTAAATTAAACACTTAATTTGCAAGCTTCTAGTCAGACTCATGATAAGTAACACAGTAATTTTAATGGAGCCCTGTTTGCTCTCCAAATAAAGAAAATACCAAGTTTCATTATAGATGTTATAAGACATTTCCTTTCATGGCTCCCAGGCAATCCATGTACGTAACTTGGGAGCATCTACTATAAAGAGGCATCATCAAAGTATACCAGAAATGTTGTTGTTTGGGAATGTATTTAATGCAATTCTATGGTGTTATTTCTGTTAATATAGAAGTACAGCATGCTGGCCTATATACAAATGCTAGGCACTTTGCTGCAGCTTTTATTTATCTCTAAACAAACTATAGGCTTTGTATGTTAAACCTGATTTACAAATCTTGAATCCTGAAATATCTGTCAAGTCAATGTGAGTGATTAATTGCATGGGTTGTATTATTGGTACACTGCACAGGAGATGTAAAAAGCAAATTTTTATGTTTACAGAATTAATTTGTAATTATAGGGATAGAATAGCAAATCTTACTAACAGTCTTCATAAGATAGCCATATGCATCAATATAAAAGTACATATTGTATCTTAAATTTCATTATGTTGAAGGCTACTGCTAATCAGCTAAAGTATGGCAGCTAAGCTTTCCTAAACAAATGTGCTTTAGTTAGCGTCAGCTGGAGTTTAATTGAGGCCCTACCAAGCAGGTTCCTTTCAATATCATTTACAAACAGACATACATCAACACAAAAGAAGCACATTGAGCAAGCATATAATGAGCTATATTAAACAAAATAGGAAACGGAACATGAAAAATTACAGAGACATCAGCCTTTAATAGACTGAAAGCCGTGACATCCATCGCAGCAGTGGCTTTGTGAGTGCTTGCAGAACACTTAAGAATCAATTCAATATATATGCAGGACGCCCCTTTAATTGCTAGGATTTCACACAATTTGAAAATCAGTACTGGCATATGAAGTGGACAAACATTTGAGTTCTCAGCTTTTGAACATGAGCACCAAAGATTTATGAGTGTTTGAATACATGCTAATGTACTAAAGTTATGTGTCTGTATACTTCAGGTACGTATACTTTCATTCCAGTGAGGCTACATCTATTACTCCAAGGAATTTAATACACTAAGAATCAAGCAACAGATCAAACCATTTGGTGCTGAGGCTCCCTCCATCCACACTATTTGTGGTTTTGGGGGGGGTTACTTTGGTTTGGATTTAGTCTTGGGACTGCATGTTCTCACCATTCATGTCATTCAAAGCTGTCCAGAGGAAAGTTATCTCACAAAACTTCACATACTGAATTCCTTGCTCTTCTGCAAGCCTGTCTAGTGAACCTCACACTACCCTTTTGTTTGTCTCACATAGATGGCAGTGGCACATCCATGTCCCCACCAGCCACTGCCACATAGGTAAGGTACAGAGAAGCCAGCCTTATTTTTGTTTTGGCTCATGTTCCTGCCTTGTTTGTTTTCCTCCTCATTTTCAAGTGACAGGACGGCGCCTGCTGCCCAAGCCTCCTCCCCTCACCAAGCCAGGGCAACATCCAGGTGAAGGTAGCAGCTGCTGTTTCAGGGTGACACTCTGAACTGTCACTAATCCTCCTTGACTTCCTTGTGCTTGAGGAAGAAGAATCAGAAAATTGTTATAAGGAACAAGATACACAGAATCCCACCAACGCAGAAGTTTACCACGTCCCCATCTCACACTGCGGGGGTCTCAGCACTGGATTACAAACAATGGTGTGTTTGCCAAGGTGGTGAAGCTCTCCTTTCTCTTCCTGCCACTGCCAGTGCTCAAACCCCTCCTTGCCAAGGGGCACTGAGCACACACCAGTGTAATGCCCCTCTTTTGGCCCAAACTGGGGAGTGGTGGAAATAGTGTGAGGGCAGCCATGGCAGGAGGACAAGGGTCAAGACTGGTTATGAGGTGGGAGAGGAGAAGAAGCAGAAGGGAGGGTTATGGATGGATGGCTGTGATGGTCCTTTCCAAGCAGAACAAGCTCCCTAAAGCACGTGTTCCCTGGAGTGTCCAGATCTGACTTAGGGGGTCAAAGACCTTCTGGGTGAGGAGGGGAGAATGGAGCCTCATCCTCAAAAACCTGTAGGATGCCCTGGCAGCACAATGCTGTGATGCAGCACACAACCAAGGGAAGGGGCAGACAGCACATGGAGGTGGAAAGATGTAACAGGGGAACATGTGCCATGCTATCCCTATGTGTGGCTGTTGCTTCAGTTCTTCAAAAACATAGCCTAAAATAATGAAAAAAGTGAAATAATTAGCAATATAAGGGGCTTCAATTTGGTACTTCATAATATTTGTGATTTCATTAGTTTCACAAATTTCATAAATACTTAGAGTTCTGTATGTGTTTGCAGTGAAGATGTAAAATTTAGTTTCTCAGTCCCTCCTGCTGGTAATGAGTTTTTGACTAGCATTGAAACAGAAGGAGGAAATTTATCAGCAATGATGGATCAGAAATCTAAATATGTGAAGAAAGGCTGTAAAGAAGAGAGCCAGGCTCTTCTCAGTGGTGACCAATAAGAGGACAAGAGATACAAGAGGAAACACAGGATGGTCCCTCTGCATATCAGGAAATACTTTTTTCCTTTCCTGTAAGTGTGATTGAGCACTGGCACAGGTTGCCCGGAGAGGCTGTGGAGTCTCCATCCTTGGAGATACTCAAAAGCCATCTGAACACGGTCCTGGGCATCCGACTCTGGATGGCCCTGCTTGAGCAGGTGGGGGTGGACCAGATGACTTCCAGAGGTCTCTTCCAACCTCAACCATTCTGTGATTTTGTGAATGAACTTTGATCATACAGCTTCATAATCTTTACTTCAAATGAGGAAAACACCATTATGAATAACAATCACTTTCACACCTAAAATTAGGTGCTTAATAAGTAAATTGTTTTGGAATGGAGTCATATTTTGAGTGCTTAAATCCCTCACATTAGTACAAAATAGTGTGGTGTTCTTAAATGTCAAAATAATGACCCCTCAACAGTGAACTGTTAACAGTTAGATACATTCATTTCCCTCACTGCAATAACTAAGCATTTACTGCAATAACTAAGAATTATATAGCACAGAACAGAAAAAAAGACAAGGTATTGTGAAGTACAGACAGTCCTAGTCACTGAGACTGAGAGTATGAGGAAATTAAAAAAAAATTGTTTATTGCACTATAAGGCAATCCTACTTCTGCTTTTAAAAATATATTTGTGTTTATTGCACAAGACTCCATTTCATAAGGTGAGCTTATAAATACACTCCTATCCACTTAAGCTGATAGTTCAGTGCCTAGAGTCCTACAAGTATTGAGTCAGTTGAGAGCTGCCATATATCTATGTCCTTATACTTTTGATGGACAGGTGGAGCTTAAAAAATGTGGTTTTCAGGAGGGATCCTCTGTGCAAATCTTCAGATTCCCCATTTTTTAAACACAGCTGAGAAGACCTAATCCAACTGTTCCAATTCTTTTCACTTCCCACAGGAAAACCTTTAATGTTGAATTGCTGCTTCTTCAGCAATAGGCCAGATGGCCTACTGGACCTAGAGTCCATTTAGCCAGATGCTAAAATTACAGGTCAGGTCAGATAGTTAAACAATTACAAGGGATATGTAAATAAGAAGACACTGGACTGCCAAACTCCATGACAAGTTTGTAAAATGTGAAGTAAAAAAATGCTTGCATATTTTTAAATTTCATTATATTCACTAAGGAAATCACTGAGACAACAAATACAGGATGTCAACTGCAGTTTATGACACCTGGAATATTATTTGAAGTAGAAAGACACATTTTACCATCACTGATGAAATTTTTCTGTACTTCATCGTAGTGAGCAAAAATCTTTCTCCTGTTGACTGTACACATAGTTACATGGAAAGTGAATAGTGAACAAAATAGTAGTAGATAAAGAAATTTTCACTGTTTTCTTTTATATCCACATTCTGTTGAATCTTTCATTAATCCCTTACTTTTCCTCCTTTGAGTAGTTTATACGTACGCCCTACACTAGTACAAACTTCCATAAGCACATTCAAGAATCTCATCTCATTCCTTAACACTAAAAGGTACTTTCCGACAAGGTCACTGTGCAAAAACTAGAGCTAAACCATTACAAACACATAGACTTCAAAAATATTATGAATTTTTTCAACGTCTTTGATAGGGAAATTTTTTTTTAATTATGGCAGACTCACAAAGGGATGGAAGACTCGTGTCTGAGACCAAAAGAAAATAATATTAACAAATCCTCTTTTGGACCAAAGATTTGACATTACATTTGAGTAACCAGTATGATTCTTAAAGATTGGTTTTCATTCAAGGTGCTCATTCAATACCAGTAGCTAGTAAATAAACTTAAAAGTAAAATTAAAATGTTTTCTGCATATTCGTTTTCATAAATTATCACATAAGTTTCTGTTGAATCTGGAGAGGATTTTTCTAACTATGTACTACTCCACTCTGACTGGCTGTTACCTACTTCCATAGGATGTATGTGATATGGGGTGACAGAGGTTTTATGAGCTGCTTCTGTCATGAGTCCTAAAGTTCTTAACTGACCATCACAGAAAACCAGAATTTTAAAATTTATTTTTTCATTCCTTCCCCTCTTTGAGTTTCTGTTATGATGTGGTGTCACATCCGAAAATCTATGGGATTGCCAGCTTTTTGGAATAATATAGAAGACTGGCACATGACTTCATGCAGAAGAGGACTGAATAATTAGTCTGAGTATAAGCAACT
>VZTV01019650.1:0-17964 GCA_013400875.1 Anhinga rufa
AACCTAAGCCATTCTATGATTCATAGTATAAAAAAAAAACAAACAAAGAGTCCCTATTAGTCTTGTATTTTTCATGTTGTTTGACTAATCACACCAAACATGCAGACCCATCAAGGATAAAAGCGAAATGATGAACAGAAAAATCCCAATAACCTAGTCAGTGGAAAGGGGCACACTGAATGGCTGTTTCTAAGAGTGTCCAAGAGGACTAATTGAATTATTAGACTGTAGTCTCTGGTGTAAAACCCACTGAAGTGGCTCAGTGAAAGAGAATCTTTACCCAGCACACCATGAAAACTAATGAGGGTTATTGCCTAGATGGGTGTGTGACTTATTACGGGATGCAGGGTGAAGCAAATTTTGGGGCTGTGTAAAACATTATGGGATGTCTTGAAGGAACTGTGAGACTTCATGAGACATTATGAAAAGTTTAGGGAAGGACCAAGGGAGCAGTCAAGGTGGATTAGAAGGGAACAAGTGTGAAAAAATCCAGGGAAAAGGCAATAAAGGAGTCCAGCTCTGTAAGCCAGCTGCTGGACAGTATTCTTAATTAGCTAAGCTCTTAGACTGATCTCTCTAGTCTGCCCTATATTCTTATTAAATCCTATTTTTAACTACTTTCTGTGAGAGTGCACTCCTGTTCTAAGCATGCATGCATATATGTGTGTGTGAACACTAGCAAAGTCTAAGCCACTGTAGCCCTTGAATTGGAGCAGAGGCTGTGGTGCCAGCCACTGGTGCAGGACAGTGAGCCTGGAGGTACCATGTGTCTATGGGGCAACTACTAGAGAAGACGAGGGGCTGGGGCCAGCTTTAGGATGCATTGTGTGCTTAAGGCCAGCTATGGGAGAGTCCCTTCTTGAGTGTGTGGATGTGGATCCTGATCAGCCAGAGACGAAGAAGAGGTTTTGGCAATATTTGTGTGGGTGCTGGTGAATGAGCTGCCCTCTGTCTGCATCTGTCTGTGTGGGCAGCTGTTTACTATATACATGTGTGCGTAGGTCTGTGTTTGTGCACCTATTGGGAATAGATGCTCAGCCTCGTTGATGTCTAGACCTGGGGACACAGAACCAGCAGCTTCCACTGGGGTGGGAAAGGAGGAGCCCCTTCTACCTTAGAGTTTACCAAAGTCAGATCTAAAAGATCAGACAGGAGAAATCCCCCTTGTTGTGCACTGAAGTCCACTGAATCTCACAGCCTCATAAAGGATTTATCACAGATTCAACAATAAATATAATTAATGAAATGAGTGAAAAAAAGAAATACAGAAAATCATGTTTCACTTAAAATAAGATTTGACAAAGGAATCATCTTTTACTAAACTGAAATAAGGAATTGCAATTGAAATAAGAGAATTAACAAAAGATTTTTTTTCTCCTTAAAGTGGTTTAACAACTAAATAAGCAAACCAGTGCCTATTCTTCACTTAAATATGGCCTTACTGCAAAGATACTCTCACAGAGAGAGTTACCAAAATGAAGTTGTAAAAGCAAGCAGTCTTGCTTCTCACAGTTTATAATGGCTCAAGAACTTGCACATTAGGAGCTATTGAAAAGTAACTGGTATGCTACTCTCATAACCTACCCTTTCATACTTAACTTTCTTTCATGTTGAAGGCATGATATCAGTGTCATGACATCAAACATGACAATGTCTGCATGCATGGTTATCCTTTGGAATATCCTGTCCATCACAACAGAAAGGGACTTAAAGTGGGCTCCTTTGTGGAAGGTAGTGCTGAGTCTGAAGTAATGGCTTCATATTTTTTTATAAATTTGGAATTGGTCTTCAGGTAGACACCTTGAAAGTATTAAGGAAGAGAGAATATTTTTTTCCATGGATATTTGCACTGGTAATTAATATTATTCTTTTAATTTCTATCTGCCAGGCTCTCTTTTCCAATTTTAGAGTCTAGGATCACAAAACATGTATTTGCATCATATAAATTCTTTAATAATCCACATTCACATTTAGTCAGCTTCTTTTCCATATTTTTTCTCCTTTTTGTGTGAGTAGGCTGTACATTAACGCTCTCAAGTGTTCTGAAACCCTCCCCTTTGGGACACAGACAAAATGGATTAAAAAATGAACATCTGGGTTTTGTTCCTGTCTCCCTCCCTATTTATTTCTCAATAAGAGGATAGCTAAATCTTTAATTTTATGCATGTATTTTTCACTTCCATCTCTCATTACCTTATTAAGCAGAAATTAAACACTTATTTGGAGATACTTAATTTAAAGGGTTATCCTTTTATTTGCTCTAATTGAGTTCCCAGATGCCAAATCAAATTTGCATTCAAAGTCTCTGCTTTGGCAGAATACTGCACAATAAGCTCCTTTTTCTTTTCATATCAAAATTATATTCTATTTTAATTCACTATTCTCATCATTCAGTAAATGTATTTTCATGACAAGGGACAACAATTTCAGTTTGTTCAGGGATCTGCTTGGCAGGATCTAACAGGAGAGAGCAAAGAGGTCCAGGGGATTTGGTTGATCTTCAAGCAAATCCTTCTCAAAGTAAAAAAAAATATGCTCCCCAAAAAATCCTCCCTCTATTGAGGGGGAAGTCAAGGGAACATCACACTGAGACAGCATGGATGTGCACAGAATGTACAGGGATGGCTGAGATATGTGGCAGAGAAAATCTGCTCAGTTCACAGGATAGTTTATTGATTTATTAACGATATGTAGCTCAGAACCAATGCAGCAGATACCTTCTGTAGCTCATACCAAGAAATTCTAATCCATATCCACATGCACACCTTTGGACAGTTGCGTCTATATATACCCATGCCTTCCAACCGGCTAGGTAACCACCAGCACATTGCCCCTCCCTGAAGTGCGGGTTCCCCTGGGTGCACACCCTTCCTTTTGTAGCCATGGATGCACCAGCTCTATCTCTAATTCTGTCATTCCCTATAATCTTAGTAGCTCTGTCCATAAAACAGCAAGTAGTTGCCCCAGGAGGTGTCTTCTGCACCCTGAGGTGGAGTCCCTGTGTGCAGCCCCAGCCCATTGCTGGCTGAAGGCTGCTTCTGGTGCCTCACAGGGAGGCTGCACGTCTCAGCTTGGGCAGGGGTTGAGGCTTCCCAGGAATGCTGCTTCCTGTGATGGTTGCTGCTTACTTTCCACCATCTCTCCTCACTGTCACAAATATTCATGCTTCTTTTATTTTTGTTTTCCAGTTGACTGTTTGTTTTCCCAAGTCTCTTGGTCATTCCCTAGTCATTCCCTGCTTAATCTGCTAATTAACAGTAGCATTTTTTTCTGCCAACCACCCTTTCAGATATTTCATTCACACAGAGTGTTTACACTTATGTTTCTGTCCTAACAGGTGCTGTTTGCTGGGCTATTTCGTGTGTGAATGTGTGCATACATGTATGTGGGATAATTTCCCTACAAGCTCAAAGCAAAAAAAGAAGTATACATAAGGTGGAAACCTGGACAGGTTACCAAGGAGGAATATAGAAACACTGGCTGTGTGTACAGGGATGGATTTGGGAAAGCAAAAGCTGAAACTAGGGAGGACTGTGAAGGGCAACAGGAAAGACTGTTATGGGTATATCAGCAGAATAAAAAATGTTAAGAATAATTTGAGCCTGCATGCTCAGTGGGGCAGAGGATGTACTGACAAAGAACACAGAAAAGGTTGAGTTACTTAATTTTTATTTGCATCCATTTTTCCTGATAAGGCTTAACCTCAGGTCTCCCAGAAGACCAAGTATATTAGCAGAGTTGGTGGGAGTGAAAGAAAAATCTAAGGAGCACTTAAGCTAAAAAGTTACACATGCTTTAAGGAGACTAGATGGGTCACATCCCAGAGTGCCCAGGGATCTGAAGGGTGTCATTTGGAGGTTGTTCTTGATCATCCTCAAAAGATCATGCTGACTGCGGAAGGTTCCACATGACTGGAAGAAGGCAAACATCAAACCCACCTTCAGTAAGGGCAAACTGGAGGATTGAAAGAACTACAGGCTGGACAGCCACACCTCAGTCCCAGGAAGATCATGGAACAAATTCTCCTGAAAGCTGTTGGGAGTGAACTCAGCAGTAGTGAGCTTGCAGGGTTCTGTCCTCTTTGTGCCAGAAGGATGGTTTGCAATTCAAGGCAGCTCAGCAGGGAGGGGACTGGGGGTGGTCATTCCCTATACCTGTTACTAAGAGTGATCATTCCCTACACCTGCTAGTAGTGCCTTGCATATAAATTAGGTATGGAGGTATAGCTGTGGTGGAAGCTAATGGTTGTGTGAGGTGATGAGCAACTTGCCAGCTCTATGGCTTGCCTCATACTAGGAGGTGGCTAGCCTGGCTCCTGAAGTTGGCTTCCAAAATCAGCACTGCTAAAGGAGTCTGGGCCTTCCATCCCTGCAGAAAGCCACACATATGAAGGATAAGAAGATGATTAGAAATGTCTATCATGGAATTTATTTTTTTAATACTGAAATTAACTTATTAGAGGAAAGAGGAATATCAGATATGATTCTGTGAAGTACTATAATTTTTTATCTCAACAAACATATAGCCATAATTATAACTAATAACAATAACAGCAGTGTTTCATGCTGCAGAATGGATTCATCAAAGGTAGCTCTGAGACTGTATCTTGTGTGTCTAGCACTACAGAGAAATTAGATCTGTTGAAAGAAATAGAATAAGTTTTAATGAAGTAAAGACTGAATAATGGCCACTGATATTTCTCCATTTTTAACTGACTAACATAAAAGAACGATTTTCAGGACAGGTTGATCATATGTCCTTTTGGAATTGGGCATCTTCACTTTATCTACTAATTTGTTTTTCAGGATGAAGTAGTTAATCTAACTAGAGATACATAAAGTAAATTATGACAATATAGTTATGAAAAGGGGAAGCAACTTTTTATTTCAGATAGCTGATAGAGTTTGCTCAACTGAAGTCACATAAGCTACATTGTGTTGTTTTGTTATTTTCTGATTTGAGTAAGAAGTGAAATTTCTCTACTGAATCATCTGCATAATTGAAGGATCTATCATGAGACATAAACTTGTGGGTATCACTATTTCTTTGCTCCATGCATTATACTTTCTTTCTGTAAGGATGGTTGATGATTCAAAACTTGACAGTTTATTAATTAACTAGAACAAGAGAATTTGAACTACAGGGTAAATGAATAAATTAATGACAAGACTCTAAATCCCTGGTTGATTGTTACTTTATTCAGAAACACTTTTTCCTCTTCATGAGCGTTTGTAAGCCCGCACTAAGCAGAGTTTTTGTGCTGTGCCAAGTAGGCTGCTCTTACAGATGTACAAGTTGTTTCAAGATAATTGGGTGTTGTTGTGGGTGTCTTTGAACAAAGTGCTACTCATGTACCCCATCTGATTTTTGTAGGAAACATTGACGTGTATCATTAATGTTAATGTTGACTGCGGTCTGGCATTTGATGGATTTAGTCTATGTTTTTGTAGCAGGGTGTAGTGCAGGATGATTTGTATTAACATACCTTTTATACTTACACATTGCAAAATTCAGTACAAAATCAGCATCTTCATGTTGATTGCATTTTGTGTGTTGCTTCATGTCACATTTACTGTGACTCAGGAAATCCTGTTCTATGTAAAAACATCAGTAATATATTGATGTCAATGGGAGCAGTGACTAAAGTTAAACTGGACTTGCTAGCAATCTGAATAGCAGATTTTTAGTTCTGAAACAAAGTTCTGTAACACCACTTCTTCTGAGGTGGTGTTAGGTGTTTTAACTTTTGATTTTTGAGAACCACCAGAAGTTTGTATATCAGCTATAATTGTACTATGTAGTCTATACTGGCTTCATCTAATAGTAATTCCACATGGAGTGGATGCCAATCACAAGGTTTATTTACCATGCAGTGCAATACTGTATTAACAATATCCAAGCTAGCTTTGAATAAGGTCTTCTACAAGACAGTAGAAGTCATCTTACTTACTTCTGCAAGGTACAGTACCTTTAAAACATAATAGTTCTGGGCCTGGAAACCATATACTTTGTCAGCATGTTATTGTGCCCAAAGCAATGAGCCTTGACCTCTCAGTTTGGAGCTTGTTTGATTATCTTTGTATGGCTGTGCATTGCTTATATAATAATAGTATTAAAATTAATCCAGTCATCAAAGAATAATGGTTCTTCCACTTGTGCTTATTGATCCATCACACCCATTATTCCTTCCATCTCCACATCTTTTCCAAATATCACTAATGTGGTATTTCCTCCTTTTTTTTAGATTTCTATTCTTGATTTGAAGTACAATTTGATGTGCAAGACAAGAGAAGTTCAAGTCCTCTCATCTACAACATAGAAAAAAAATCCCTAAAGACACAGTTGTAATTTAGTTATTTCCTGTACAGTGGTTAAATTTGTATATTGGATGGAAAAACATTTCATGACACTGAATGGGATGAGAGGCATGGCATTTGTTACACACAAGTAGGGTATTGTAGAGAAACTTCTGGCTTCAGTGAAGCACTGTGTGGCTGTAACAAACCTTGAACATTCATAACATTGTTGAATTAAGAATGAAATATTCAGCCTACCATAGCTATCAAACAATTCTACAATGCAAGTGGAACAGTTGGCTTAAAGAGCATTTATCATGTGCAACATTGCACATCTGGAGCTGAACTCAAATTCTCCAGTTCAAAATGTTTAATCCTCTCTTCTGTAAGAGGACCTATTGACCCACAGTGAAAAATTGTCTGTGATGCCAACTGTGCAACTCTGCATCATCTTCATATATGGCTACCCATGTGGAATAATCCTAATTTTTAGGAGATAAAGTGTGTGAATACGTGGTCTTCTATGTAGATAGCAGGTGTGCAAAGTTAACAGTATTATAAACTTTAAAAAATACAGGTATATTTTATCTTTTTTGCTATCTTTAACAGAACAGTAGATTTTTCTTTTTTTTTGTTTGTGAAGATGAATGGCTGGGTTATTTTGCTGTTCTTTTATAAATAAATATAAGCCTCAAAGTATCAAGGACTATATGCTAAAATCTGATATGCTTTGAAATTAATAATGTATTAATATATGTTACAATAGTCTAGTTTACTGAATTTAGCAAAACAATCCTTTGCAGTTCTTTTCCATTTTAAAGCATACTGCTTTAATAAAATGTGTTGTTTTCTCTTTTTTAACTTTGGTTCCAGTAACAGAATTAAAAGTATGTGCTGTGTTTATCTTCCAAAATATCTGAAGATCAAATAAAGAAGAAAATTATTATGTAAGTGATCAGTGTTATTTGCTATTCAAATATATAATTTATATGTTTATAGAATTAATTTGTTGTCAGTTGCACTACATAGCATTAGTCCAAGACTGCATTTTCCAGCTCACTGAATGTCCGGTTAAGAACCAGACATAACTCTTCTCCTCCCACATGCACTTGTGGTCACAAGCTGTCGACTGGGTGGTAAAAGTGCCAAAACTGAAGGATAACACTGGAGAGTACATGGGCATGACAGTTCTGTTGCTTCTACTGTTGTAAGGGTCGAGTACCAAGTGGCTGTACTGTGAACAGTATCAGAGACAAAGTGCAAGTCACTGGGAGGGGCCTAGTGTCACTCCTTTTCACTGACTGATGTCTCAGCCACTCCAAGAAGCTGAAGCGGTAAAAGGTTCTAGAAGCATGCAGATGATAGCCATAAATAGGGCTCTGGCTCGCTCTCGGTGTGATTTCTCTATTTCAATGTTCATGTTCTAATCAAAACTGGAACTTATTAATAAAAAATGTCTGTCACTGACTGATAAACTTTGTTATAAAAATATATATTTGAGCTGTTTTGCCTTCATAAGTTTTAGTGTGTTTTTGAAAAAAAACTATTTTAAAATGTTAAAGGACTTGCATTAGTCTATTTATTTTTTATAATTTTTCATTTATTTTTGTACAAGGCTACCTTTCAGGACGTGCTCTTTCACTTCATCCTGTGCTTTTTTTGGTAATGAGGAAAACAAGGAAGACAATAAAGTGGGAAAATGCAAAAACTTTTTTTTCCCCTCAATGAAATAAAGTTGCAGTTAATCACCTTAAATGGAAAAGAATAAACTATCTGTTCCATCAAGTTTGGCTATAATGATAAATTGGAGCTTGGAATAACATGAAGCACCTTACATTTACCTTCTTAGGAAACTCCAGAAGTCCAGAAGAAGGCAGCCTGAGAACAGGGAAGAAGAGACATTTTTCAGGGTGGGTATTGTAGTATTGGTCTTACATCAGCTTTGTGAAAAGGCTGTAAAGAAGATTCCTTACACAACTCAGGGAAAAAAAAAATATCTATCTTGTTAAACAGAGAAAGAATAACAGCAGGGTTTTTTTTTAATCTGTGTACACATGAACTGAATATGTTTTTCTCTTCCAAAATATTATGCAAAAAAGGACTTATTAAATAACTCACTGAATTGAGCAAGAAGTGTTCTCTCCTCTTCTTTGTTCTCATTTTTTACCACAGCAAGTTCAGCACAACATCTCTTTTCCTTTTCTATAAGCAGTTGTGATCTGACAGGCAAACAGAACAAAGTACAAAGGAAATTATAATGATCATAAAGAAAAGAAACCTTCTAGACCTGACAACTAGAAATTCAGCACTTAGTGAAAGTTTAAAATACTGTCGAAAAAAGCAATACAAGTAAGGGTATGAACTCTGTACAGTAAAAGCAGAGAACTTTGAGGACTCTAAACAGGCTAAAATGTCATAGGACAGAGTGAAAAGTCACACACTTTGGAATGTGACTTCCATGTCTGCTGTATATTGAGATATAAAAAACTATTGGCTAAAGTGCATAAGCACTTTCTGAGCCAAGACTTGTACTCATAGATATGTATTCTAATCACTGTGCAAAAGAGTCCTTCAACTTTGAAAGTGTACACTGCTGAGTAACTACCTACACAAAATACTCCATACATGATGGACATGGAAAAGAAGCATTTGTGAGGGAGCATCTAATGTGCTGCAATAGATGCAGTAGATACAGTATCTACTATCTTACAGTAGAAAACAACAAATATGAGGACCTCAAAGCATAGTTCTGTGCAACTGAAAAGCTGAATATCAGTTTCTCAGATATCTTCCTTGAATCATTTCATGTTTATCCCTAATCAGGGATGAGAAAACCTTTGCTATCTGCTTGAAGCAGCCTTCACTAGCTGCTTGAAGTTCACTCCCCTATACCCACTTCTGCACAGGCTTAATTGAAACAGAAAAAAACCTGACAGCATTGTTGAGGAAGAAGGCAATTGCAAAACAAAGAATTTGAGAATAATGCTAATAATTAAAATATTCAGGAATGCAAATTTAATAGAGGAACCATATGTTAAAACCTCTCTCTCTCTCCTAGACTTTTCTTTAGACCAGACAAATCAAACTTTAAGCGTTTTTATACTTATAGGTTTTACAGTTAACTTCTTTGTGTGGGCTAGGTGCATAGAAAGGGACAACAAGAGATTAAAGAAAGCTACATGTTCCCAACTAAAATAAAGTCAATACAAATGTAATTAAAAGAAAGTATGGGGGAAAAATGTTTTTTTTTTCTAATTTTACTTTTATTCAAAGAAAAGGTCCAGCTTTAAGAGTCTCCCTTCTGCAAAGAAATTTAGGCAAGGTAAAGCCTTTTGATGTTTCCAAATATGTACCTATATCTTTATAATGGGAGAAAAAGGAAATTAAGAGTTTTCTTTTCTAAACTATATAGTGTCGTGGTTTAGCCCGAATCAACAACTAAGCACCACGCAGCCGCTTGCTCACTCCCCCCTGGTGGGATGGGGGAGAGAATCGGAAGAGTAAAAGTGAGGAAACTCATGGGTTGACATAAAGACAGTTTAAGAGGGAAAGAAAGAGCTGCACACACAAGCAAAGCAAAACAAGGAATTCATTCACTGCTTCCCATGGGCAGGCAGGTGTTCAGCCATCTCCAGGAAAGCAGGGCTCCATCACACATAACGGTTCCTTGGGAAGACAAACGCCATCACTCCCAATGTCTCCCACTTCCTTCTTCTTCCCCCAGCTTTATATACTGAGCATGACATCATATGGTGTGGAATATGCCTTTGGTCAGTTGGGGTCAGCTGTCCCGGCTGTGTCCCCTCCCAGCTTCCTGTGCACCCAGCACAGCACGGGAAGCTGAGAAAGTCCTTGACTAGTGTAAGCGCTACTGAGCAACAACCAAAACATCTCCGCATTATCACCACTGCTTCAGCACAAATCCAAAACATAGCCCCATACTAGCTACTGCGAAGAAAATTAACTCTATCCCAGCTGAAACCAGGACAGTATGTGTTCCAAGAGCTGATCTGCTAGCCTTGTCCACAGCTGCGAGAAGTACGGCTCAAGGATGCAGCTGTACTGTCTCTCAGTGAACCACTGTCCAAGAGCTCATTCAGAAAAGAGTGATGTCTTGAATTGAATTGAAGAATTGAATGTCTCCTAGTATTTATCTAAAGGTTTATATGCTTGGCAAGATACCATTCTATACTGTTTCTTATGCTTCTTGGACATCTTACCTCTCTTGGCCTGTTTCCAAAAATACATATAAAATGTCAACGGTTTAGGTTCCAAATGGAGGTGTGCTCCTTAATGTTCATGCAGTTCTTTCGGCATCTGGAAAGGAAAAAAAATGCTTTAGGGCTTGGTTAAAAAGACTACAGAGAAAAAGGATTAGCATCAGCAGTAATTCTCTGTTGCTCTTCACCCTCTTTATTAGGATCCCCAAACAAAAAGGCTGACTTGTTTTTTTTTTCCTCTCTTTTAAGAAAAAGAGGTGAAGGGTAGGGGAGAAACCAGAGTGGAGATATAGCTGGATATAGGTGAAAATAGATGCAAAGAAGGGATGTAGTTTTCAAAGTCATAGGGAAAGAAATGTCCTCAGGCCAAGAGGGAAATAAAAGCCACATTGGAATAAGCAGGTTTTTTCCCCTCTGAACACTGGAAAAGTTACATCAAAGTGGTAAAAGTTCCACTTACATATTCTTAAAATTCCTTTACCAAAATTGTGTGTCAACATGCACTTTTAAGTTTTAATTCTAAGAAATGTGAATAGATCTTTGTAAGTAAGATAAATTCCACATTTTATCCATAGAAATCTACAATTTTCAAAGATATGATTAAATTATAAAGGGTTTTTAGCTTCTTGCATAAATCCAGGTTAAATGATATGTAGGCTAAATCCACTCAGCAGGAATATTTTTCTCTTTAACCTGCAGCAGGAAACTCACAGTTTCTAAGTCTTCAAAGAATACAATAATCTTCATTTGGTTTTCAAAAGAGACCCACCAACTAACTTATTGTTATTCTGAATGCAGAGGTGATGATTATGCATAAGCACAAAAAATTTGTGCATCCAGGAAATATTTAGGCCAAAGGAAGAGCATATGTTGTTATTTGAGGGTTAGGATAGAAAGTGCCTAAATTCCAATGTAGGTAGGCCAGTTTCTATCCTGTGCTATTTACTTCAAGAAACAACAGGAGAGTCACAAGCTAAAAGGTGACTCACAATACTGTGAACTGCAGATGCTTCACCTTTAGTTCTCAATTGACTCTGACTCTGCTCCCCAGAATGAATGGTTGTGTCATCTAGAGCAAGATTATTGAGGAATTAAGTAACTTACAACACGGGGTGTGATGTGCCTCAGCTCTGTTCCTTTTGCTCACTTCAAATTCACTCCTTCCCTTAAGAAATTAACTACTTTTACCATCTCTCTCTGTCTTTTTTTTCCTCTAACATCCCCTACATGACACTGGTACTAATGACCTTTTACATCACAGACGATCTACTTGATACATACCTAAAAAAACCTGGAGGAATTTTTCACAACTTGTGTTGAGCTTTGTCCATTTTTTCTAAGTGTATCACTTTGCCTAAAACAAAAATATACCTCTAGCTTACAAACAGTGCAATACCTCACTTATCACATTATGCTGGGTGATGAGAGTCACATTTTGAGATGCCTAATTCTTTGTGCTTTATAATATAAAGATTTTAGGTCTCAAGTCTCAGACTCCTACCTACCAAGATGAAACTGAGGTTGATATAATGCTCAGCAACACTTTCAAACCTGGAAGGGTTTAAGAATTGCATTCTCACTTTATGGGATAAAGGTTAAAAGGCAGAATCTTACCTTACATAAAATGCATATATTTAGCTTGCAGACCAAAACCAGGAATTAATGGATTTTTATATATACAAAAATAAGGAAAAAGAAATATTGCTGGGTTTAACAGATGGATTATTTGAAAATAACAACCAGAGTCTGAGAAAGATTACAAAATAATATGAAAATATTGTAACTAAGTACTACAAGTTTATCTATTAAATGTTCTATTTAAAAATGTATAGACCATCCACGAATGGCAATGAGTTAAAGATATTTGGTAAATTCTGCTTATGAAAACAAAACCTGGAATATCAGAGAAGAAAATAAAGACCCCCCAAAATCTCACCTCATCCTTATTGAAAATGTCTGCATGTTCGTGTAACATCTAGTTCCCAGTACTATATTTTTATTATCTCTATTATGGTAAGTAACTTCCAGTTATGGTGAGTAACTTCCAGTTTTGTATCAGAAGGGGAAAACATATTATAAATACAGAAGATCAAAGTACAGCATCAGAAAAACATGCCAAAATCAAATCAACAGAAATGCACATAAATACTTGAAGGCAGAAGGTTTCTCTGATGAATTATATCTCTCAGGAAAAAAAAAACCTCATGAGATAATTAAGCATTGACTGAACAACCTGCTTTTCTCAAGACTGATGTCAAACGATGCTTGTGACTAGTCTGCTGAAGGCTGCACTGCTCATCACAGGGCGAGTACGGCCAGATCCTTCTGGGGGCCCTCTGCCCCATGACACAAAGGGCTGTTGTTGCCCCCACCACGGATCTGTCAGGCTGTTGCCCCTGGCTGGTCAGCAGTGCTCTCCGAGCCAGCGGCAGCTCCTGTTGGGGCAGTGACAGTCACATGAGCGTGAGGAGGGGCAAGTGGCTCCAAATGGCTCCAACCAGGCAAGGCCGCCCCAATCCTCTGAGAGAGATCTGCCGTGCCATGTTGGGGCCCAGACATACATGGAGTTACAGACCAAAAGATGTATTTTTAAATATTTCTTAAAATATGTTTTTAAAACAGGTAGAAGGAAGACTATTACCTATTAATAGAATTCAGCGGTTCACTCACTTCTTCATAGGTACTTACTTAACTACTTTTACAGAGATACTGCAGGCGTTCATCACTTGCTATGTTTGATGATCAGAATTATGTGATAAACTACAGAACTGCATCATAAAATAATTATGCATATCTGAAAAACTTTTACCTGTAAATAAATATGGGACTTGTTTCCACAAACCATGCTTTTAGTTGCCTCATACAGCCCATGAGAAGCAGGGGCTATGCCAAAGCTTGTTGCTTACCCTCTGGAATCTGGTGTCAATGTTTTCAGAAAAAGTCCTCCACTTCCCAAAGGCTCTTATACTAACTTCAAAAGCCCTCATAAAAAAAATAAATATTGTGACATTTGTTTTTATATAGGTTCAGTTTTGTGTGAGGTTCTGATGGCTTTCTGTGCCTTTAGGTTTACTAACAATTAGGGACCCTTGCTGTGTAAATGAAGCAAAATAAGAGCAGGGCAAGAGAGTTCCTGACTGCAAGGATCCAGAAACTGATGTCATGACACAAATTCTCCTTTCCACACCTCTTCAGGATGAACCACTCACAAACAATCTGAGCCAAAAAAACACAGAGGTTGTGATGCCAGATCAAATATCTGATACTTGCTTCAGAAGCTTAGCTGAACATTGCTGGTTTTATGTGGTGCTAGAATTAACATGAATTTTTTTTTTCTTTTTTTTCAAATTCAGCCATCATATTTATGAATGAGAATTCCTGGTAGGGTTTTTTGGGGGTTTCTTTTTTTTTCTTTTCTTTTCTTTTTTTTTTGGATTAGGTACCTGATTGTAGCAACCTCTAAGTGACTTGTGTCCTAACTAAACTGCTGCCATGAATGGAAGTCCTTGTGACTGATATCTTTTAGTTTCAGTAGCATCTGATAGATCTATGACCAGTGGATGAAGCAAGAGCTCTGGAAATGATTAGAGGATCATCTCTGAGTTCATTTGTGGAGAAAGGGCTCAAGATCCACTAAGGTCCATTCCAAAAACTTTCTTTTTATTTAGGGTGAAATACTTAGGACTAATTCTTGAAGGTCCTAAGGGCAATGCCATTGTTTGGTAGTGCAGTGCCTAATGGACAGACTGTTGACTCAGGCCTTAGTTAACGAGTTTAATTCTGGATGCAATATAAGGAAAATACAATAAATAAATAAAGGAATAAATAAAAAAAAAAATCAGCAGGCTGCTGAAGCTAATTAAGAATGCAGTACAGAGGAAAAAGAAAGTCATAGCCATAACAAATATTGATCACATCTAGCAATTTCATTTTCAGAGGTATTCACTCTGCATAATTTTTGGTACCTCATTTTGTCACTCCTGTTAGGAATGGAAGTTATTGCACTCCTAACTTTTGGTCATGCAAACAAATACAAATTTCCCTGAAGATTTAGGTGAACTCTAGGAAGTTCTTCATCCAAACATAGCACAAAAAGAATCCTATATATGTATAGGTTCTTGATGTGCAATACTGATGGAATGCTCAGAGCAAGGGGGAAGTTTGCTTGTGCATCCTCAAAGCTAAGAGCTGGGGGAAGAAGCGTGGCCCAGGTTGTAGTTTAGACATTAAAGTGAATTTGGGTATCTAAATCCCAGTTCCAGAAGACCATTGTGATTCCCTGTACTCTATTAGAGGGCCCTCAGATTCCTCAAATTTCTAGAGAATATGTGGAGTCCTGAGCTATCCAACTGAACTTATTCCTGCTTAAATAAGTGAGAAACATTCTTCTGCTGAGATGCCATCATTCAAGACATTAGGATATAAAATAAGTCTCTGCATTTATCAGTTGTACAGTGGATTATTGGCATTTTATTCTAATGTAATTTATAAAAGTATTACTACTTTAGTGTTTTATTCCAAGCATAAAAGCTCCAACAAGATTGCTGATAGAAGATAGTTGAAAAATGTAATGGACTTCTACCTAGAATTCTCACATGGGAAGTAAGAGATCTGAAAACAAGTCTTAAGCAGTAGACTGTTATGAAGCAGATCACCTACTGTGCTACATTGTGTAATAACTATTTTGTATGCTGGAGAGCGAGAAAAAAAAAAGAAGAGTGTTTGTTCCTCTTCCAATGAAAAACCTGATCATCTGTCAAGCTTCAGAATTAGAGAATGACTGTAAAAGAAACTCTAGTCTTCTTTGTATTCCATGATGATGTATCAAGATACAAAAATGCTCTCATTACCTTTGCAGTGGTAGTGTACATGTAATGAGTGATTGTTATTTAGAGTGGTAGTCTCTGATTTTCTAAGCATATCTGTAAGAAATTATCAACACCGTAGGGATATGACCTGCTAATTTAATAACTCTAGTTCAACGCTTCTGAAGCTGAATCATGTCCAAAGTGTTTGTGTGTAGATCAGTTTCAGTTCTTAGATGGCTTCACACACAAGATTATGAAGGAATGTAACATATAATTTGGAAAGCATCATAAGATTTAGATCAGAACCTTTATTGCAGTATATTATCTGGAAGTAGGAAGTATAACTTTTCTTCCATTTTTTTTTTTTTTACTATAAGTTTAGAAAATGTCCAATACATTCCACAGTTTTTCCATGTAGAACATAGTTTCTACGGCTTTTTCAATCAAATGCAATAAACAATCATTGTTAACAATTAATTTGCATCAGATCCCCTGGATTGTCATTGAGTGGTTCTTTTTCTCTTCATTTGCCTATTCCCAAATTCTTCAGACATAAATTATTCTTCTCCATATTCAGATGAAAATGTATGTATGGCACATGAAAATCCAGATTCATGAAATATGTCAAAACTACTATTTATCTGCATTATTTATTAATGCTACAGCATATGGCACAATAAGAAAAAATTAGTTGGTGTGATTTTCAGATTTTACAAGATTCCACTTTGGATAACTGTAATAATTTTCTTTGCCATTTCTAGTCATCTGACATAAATAATATTTTTAAAAATCCCTATTTTTTTTCTTTTTTCTTTTTCTTTAAGCTTAGCAAAGACCCTCTCTACTATCTGTCTATCATATTAAATTATGAAAGGCAACTCAGAAAACTCTGCAAGATTTCAGGTAGTTATTGATGCCATTAAAATGACAGGTACCTTTACATAACAGCTGGTGACATTTTGTAAAAATGTAATATTGATTTATATTTTCACTAAAAGAACAGGTGGCATTTCACATTGGATAAATTTGTGACCCTCCAGTATCTGTATTCTTTACTGAAGATATATTTACTGCAACTGGCTGTGAATACTACAATGTCACTTTTCTTAGTTGTTATGCACGCAAAACAAAGTTTCAATTCATAAATTGTTTTGCGTAGTCCTATATCATAACAGGTTAAGGAACAGACATCAGAAGAAAGCTGGTATGCCAGTTTTGAAAGAAGTGTTCTTGCACAACTTTATAATGTTCTATGCCATCTATTAAGCTACAGTTTAGTGTTGTGCACCTTAACATCATGATAGATGTTTAATGAAAATTGTAGGTAGTTACTGAGAAGGTATGCAGAAACCACCTAACAATCATAATTTTCATGATTCTAGTGCTAGAAGGTGCAGAACAGAAAAAATACATTGTGTGAAGAAAGAACTGTATGTAATACTGGCAACGAGAAAAAATGTGTGGATATTCTGTATCTTCATACTGCATTTATGATCTCTTAGTATATTATCAGTATTATTCATGGCAGAACGCTCTTTCACGATTTAGATTAGTGATGGATATATGTATTTTTTTAACAAAAATATAAAGTTTGAGACTTGCATTCAGTAGTTGCAAGAAAAAGTCTCTTGAAAGTTTGAAGTAATTTAAATTTCTTTTTTCCCCTCATACATTAAAAAACCCACAAACCTGCAATCTGTATATAACAGTAAAATTTACTTCAACCATTCCTCTGAAATAATTTGAAATAATTAAATCTCTTTCTCAGATACCATACCTTTATTTCTTAACTGATTCACATAAGGTGGCTGCAAAACTTTCAGAATTAAGATACACAATATGCCTGTGGATAGGCAGTACCTTTTCACATCATATTTTGGCAGTGGAACACTAAATACTTTATAAGCCTAGCCATTCTCCAGACAACATCAAAAGATGATATTTCCTGGAGGGTAATAGATAAGAAGACTGAAGTCTCATGCTTGTTAGAGAATTAGGCCATATATAATACGTTCTGAGAATAGCCTGATAAACAAAAACACAGAGTACTGGTAAAAGGATTGAAGTGTTTTGGGGGAAAACAGTTGCTAGTATGTCCTCTAAATATTAATAATCACCATTACTATGAAAAGGGAGAATTCATTTATTTGGATACCATCAGCTCTTGTTTGAGGAAAACCAAAGTATACATGTTGAAGATGTAAAAAGTAATTAAAAAAAAAAAAAAGAATAATCATATCTCCTGTCAAAAGTCTCTGGTTAATAGGTATCTTCAAAGCACACCTCACTAGTCCATATTTGTTATAGTTGTAGCTGGCATAGAGTTAATTTTCTTCACTGTAGCTGGTGTAGTGCTGTGTTTTGGACTTAGTATGAGAATAATACTGATAACACACTGATGTTTTAGTTGTTGCCGGGTAGTGCTGAACTAGTCAAGGACTTTTCCAGCCTCTCATGCTCTGCCGGGTGCACAAGAAGCCGGGAAGGGAGGGGGCACAGCCAAGAGAGCTGATCCAAACTGGCCAAAGGGATATTCCATATCATATGACGTCATGCCCACTATATTAATTGGGGGGAGTTGACCAGGGGAAGCAGCAATTGCAGTTTGTGAACCGACGGTGTCGGTTAGCGGGTGGTGAG
>VZTV01019652.1:2981-19776 GCA_013400875.1 Anhinga rufa
AAAAAAAAAAAATAAAGAAAAAAAAAGGTACTTGAAGCGTAGAGCAAGATTTCGCCACGTTGCAGCAACTCCGCTACGGTGCAGAGTCCAGCCGGGGGCTGATCCCCTCCCTCCTTCCCCCCCGCCACCTTCCCCCAGAGCAGGGACAGTCTTTCCAAAGCCTGCCTTGACGGTCAGTACTTCACGCCGGGCACAAACTCCTTGGCGTCTGGATTCAAGTTGCTTTTGCTCTGGAAGAGAAGAGGGAGGAAGGGCCCCATCAATGGCCCGGATACCGGCACCCCCCCGCCAAGCATCGCCCCACGGACCCGCACCCCGAAGGCGCCCCGGCCCGGCAGCCGAGGATGTCGGGACGGATGTTCACCGTGCAAAGCCCTGGCCCTCGCGGGCACGCGCGGGGCACTCGAGATGCTGCTGAGCGAGTGCCAGCTGGAAAGCAGCTACTCCCAGGCTGGGTTTCTGGGGGCGGGAAACACGGGAGAGTCCGCTCTCTCTGTCTCTCCCTGTTCTTCCTTCAGCACAGGGCTGTTTTATGCCCAGCCACGGTAAAGCGGGGAGGCAGAGCAGCTCAGCCCGAGCACAGCCGGCAGGGCTGGGCCAGAACAACCCCCCGCCGTGCTGGTCCGTACAGCCCTGCCGCGTATTCCTGCTTTCAGGGATGAAAACGGGCATTGCTTTAACCTCTACCAGCCACCCAGCAGGTTTTCACCACTCTAAATATCTATATAGGCTCGGGGTGCTCAGCAGCCCCGCAGCACACCTGGCTGGTCCTCCCGCACCTCTCCAGCTCGCCAGGACGCCCCAGCTCTGCCCCAAAGGCGAGGAAGGTCCCTGCGTGCTCTGGGACCAGAGCCCAGCTCACGTTGCAAGGGGCAGCCCCGTTTCCTCGGCTTCTGGGGAGCGAGTTCTGCAAAGCTGCATACTTTTGTCTTTAGGACACACAGCTCAAACGAGTATCCTTGCAGAAAACTCCAAAACGCATCATCACCGATGCATAAGCACCAGCTCTTGTGCCCGACGGCCCGCTGCCAGTAAGGACACCCCCCATGGAAATCCCCCCTGCTTCCCAGGACACGTCCTCTGCTCGTCGCCAGACCTCGCAGCACGCCCTCCAAGGTCCTTACCAGAATGTCCTCCGAACTGTGGCCGTCGCCAACGGAGAGCCCGTTCAGCTGCTGCTGCAGCTGCCCCATGCCCTGGGGCAGGTCACGCGATGGAATGAACCAGTCCTGGTCTTCTTCCTCCAGCATCTCCTGGAAGCAGCGGTCGAGAAACTCCTGCTCCTGCAGCTCCTCCTCCACCTGCCCAAACACACAGGTCAGTCACAGGAACAAACGATGCACCCTGGTGTTTCCCATACGCTGTCCCCACCTGGTAAAAGCAGAGTCTGCAACGTGCCAAGCTTACCTCGGCATCCGTCCACACCTTGGAAACGCTACAGTAGAGCCAGAGCCATATTTAAAACCTAGATGGTCGCAGCTTTTGTCGACTTTCCTGTAGCCAACCCCAAGAACTGCAAGAGCCCCAAAACTGGCACTTGTTTTGAGCAGAGCAAAGCCGTGCTCAAGCATCCCCGGCTGCTGCACACCGCTGGGGCGGGGAGATGCAGCCTGCAAGCTCACGGCACCAGGCGAATCCAGAAGGGAACCGGACAGGATTTTACGGGACGTCCAGCTGCGTCAGGGCGGGATTTCAGGCTGCCAGGCTCCAGCAGAGCTTGCTGCAGAACGAACGGGATGGCTAATGAAATCACAGCAGGCAGCGGTGCTAGAGGTGCGCCCTGTTTTGCGGATCCTCTGCTACGGGGCGATGCTGTAGCCCCTATTTTGCGTTCTTGCTTCCCGTCCTTCTCCGGTTTTGCTAAACCGGCTCTGCTCAGCCCCGCTGGCAGAGCGGTGCTCTGCAAGCACCGACGCAGGGTGGCAGTCAGCTCCCGTCGAGTGCGCCGCGGATGACGCCATCTCCGCTGCAGGAAAACTCCTTCCAAAGCCGAGGAAAGCCAGGGGACCCGGCTCGGCACAGGGGAGCGCAGGCAAAGCGAGGCGGGAGGGACGGGCAGGAGGAGGAGGGCCTGGGGGACCCATCCTTGCCCTCGGTACCATCAGTGGGTTGCATTAGCCAGCTGCTCCCATCTTCCAGGCTGGTTTTCTCTGGATGCTGACTCGAGCAAAGCAAGCGAGGCAGCGAGCTGGGGAGCACGCGCCGCCGACGGCCTCCTGCTCAACAGGCACGTGGTNGCCAAAAAAAAAAAAAAAAAGGTGATAAACGAAACAAAGGAGGAGTTTAAAAAAAAAATAAAGAAGAAAAAAGGTACTTGAAGCGTAGAGCAAGATTTCGCCACGTTGCAGCAACTCCGCTACGGCGCAGAGTCCAGCCGGGGGCTGATCCCCTCCCTCCTTCCCCCCCGCCACCTTCCCCCAGAGCAGGGACAGTCTTTCCAAAGCCTGCCTTGACGGTCAGTACTTCACGCCGGGCACAAACTCCTTGGCGTCTGGATTCAAGTTGCTTTTGCTCTGGAAGAGAAGAGGGAGGAAGGGCCCCATCAATGGCCCGGATACCGGCACCCCCCCGCCAAGCATCGCCCCACGGACCCGCACCCCGAGGATGCCGGGACGGATGTTCACCGTGCAAAGCGCTGGCCCTCGCGGGCACGCGCGGGGCACTCGAGATGCTGCTGAGCGAGTGCCAGCTGGAAAGCAGCTACTCCCAGGCTGGGTTTCTGGGGGCGGGAAACACGGGAGAGTCCGCTCTCTCTGTCTCTCCCTGTTCTTCCTTCAGCACAGGGCTGTTTTATGCCCAGCCACGGTAAAGCGGGGAGGCAGAGCAGCTCGGCCCGAGCGCAGTCGGCAGGGCTGGGCCAGAACAACCCCCCGCCGTGCTGGTCCGTACAGCCCTGCCGCGTATTCCTGCTTTCAGGGATGAAAACGGGCATTGCTTTAACCTCCTACCAGCCACCCAGCAGGTTTTCATCACTCTAAGTATCTATATAGGCTCGGGGTGCTCAGCAGCCCCGCAGCACACCTGGCTGGTCCTCCCGCACCTCTCCAGCTCGCCAGGACGCCCCAGCTCTGCCCCAAAGGCGAGGAAGGTCCCTGCGTGCTCTGGGACCAGAGCCCAGCTCAAGTTGCAAGGGGCGCCCCCGTTTCCTCGGCTTCTGGGGAGCGAGTTCTGCAAAGCTGCATACTTTTGTCTTTAGGACACACAGCTCAAACGAGTATCCTTGCAGAAAACTCCAAAACGCATCCGTCACCGATGCATAAGCACCAGCTCTTGTGCCCGACGGCCCGCTGCCAGTAAGGACACCCCCCATGGAAATCCCCCCTGCTTCCCAGGACACGTCCTCTGCTCGTCGCCAGACCTCGCAGCACGCCCTCCAAGGTCCTTACCAGAATGTCCTCCGAACTGTGGCCGTCGCCAACGGAGAGCCCGTTCAGCTGCTGCTGCAGCTGCCCCATGCCCTGGGGCAGGTCACGCGATGGAATGAACCAGTCCTGGTCTTCTTCCTCCAGCATCTCCTGGAAGCAGCGGTCGAGAAACTCCTGCTCCTGCAGCTCCTCCTCCACCTGCCCAAACACACAGGTCAGTCACAGATGCACCCTGGTGTTTCCCATACGCTGTCCCCACCTGGTAAAAGCAGAGTCTGCAATGTGCCAAGCTTACCTCGGCATCCGTCCACACCTTGGAAACGCTACAGTAGAGCCAGAGCCATATTTAAAACCTAGATGGTCGCAGCTTTTGTCGACTTTCCTGTAGCCAACCCCAAGAACTGCAAGAGCACAAAAACTGGCACTTGTTTTGAGCGGAGCAAAGCCGTGCTCAAGCATCCCCGGCTGCTGCACACCGCTGGGGCGGGGAGATGCAGCCTGCAAGCTCACGGCACCAGGTGAATCCAGAAGGGAACCGGACAGGATTTACGGGACGTCCAGATGCGTCAGGGCGGGATTTCAGGCCGCCAGGCTCCAGCAGAGCTTGCTGCAGAACGAACGGGATGGCTAATGAAATCACAGCAGGCAGCGGTGCTAGAGGTGCGCCCTGTTTTGCGGATCCTCTGCTACGGGGCGATGCTGTAGCCCCTATTTTGCGTTCTTGCTTCCCGTCCTTCTCCGGTTTTGCTAAACCGGCTCTGCTCAGCCCCGCTGGCAGAGCGGTGCTCTGCAAGCACCGACGCAGGGTGGCAGTCAGCTCCCGTCGAGTGCGCCGCGGATGACGCCATCTCCGCTGCAGGAAAACTCCTTCCAAAGCCGAGGAAAGCCAGGGGACCCGGCTCGGCACAGGGGAGCGCAGGCAAAGCGAGGCGGGAGGGACGGGCAGGAGGAGGAGGGCCTGGGGGACCCATCCTTGCCCTCGGTACCATCAGTGGGTTGCATTAGCCAGCTGCTCCCATCTTCCAGGCTGGTTTTCTCTGGATGCTGACTCGAGCAAAGCAAGCGAGGCAGCGAGCTGGGGAGCACGCGCCGCCGACGGCCTCCTGCTCAACAGGCACGTGGTCGCCAGAAAATGAGCAGACGGGGCGACAGCCAGAAAACAGCATGATTTTGAGCAGCTGTTATTGAATCCAAGAGGGCTGAGTGAATCCACGAATCACAAAAAGCTCTGACAAGCTTAAAAGGAAGCAGAAACTACAACAGAAACTGGCTTCCTGGGGGGAAAAGGGGAGCCCTGCAATCACCGCACCCCGTACTGCGGCCCCTGCCACCAGTGGGTTACTGGGCTCCCACTGCCCCACCACGGCCTTTACAGAGACCTGTCCATCACGAACGGCTTGGGAAGGTAAACCTACAGCGCTATCGACTTTTGGGTTATTCACAGCCAGTCCCTGCTACACTTTAAAGCACGTCCAGGAAAACTCCTTGCGAGGGCTGTGAAAAGTTCTCTCGCAGTAACCGAGCCTCAGACGCCGTCTCCAGCCTCAGCTACTGGAGAGCTGCTCTCCACCAGCCTCAGAAACTACTTTGGGGCAGGGGAAAATCCCCTTTACGGCTAGCAAACCATATCATTGCTATCCTCAGCTGGGTTTCTAGAGGCTGTCCTTGAAACTACATGCTGGCACTAGCACACGAAAACAGGATAATTGGAAAAAAAACCCCCACCCCCAGACTGCAGGCTCGCCCCGGCAGGTGACGATGACAGCGACCGCCCTGGGATCCTGCACTTCCACAGGGCACTGGATGGAGCGAGCCCAGAGCTTTGGGCATCTCGCAACACTTCAAACCCAGGTGAACGTTCCTCCTCCTCAGAGCCTCAGCGCTGCCGGCCGTGCTCTGACCACAGCCCAGCAGCGCCCCGCTTCCCTTCCCACACCAGAGCCTTTTCAGCGCACGCAAACGGCCATCGGTTTCCTCCTGCTGGCTGCACGTCGGGGACGTGGTGACGATGTTGGTCCTGGGCAAGGGGACGGGGAGGGAGAGATCCTGGACACGCTCACACCTGCGCCTACCTGCTACCCCTCCAGCCAGAAACCACCAGCTCCTTTGCACTGCATCGTGACAGCCTGAACCAGGAGAAAAAGGGTTTAGTATTTGCTCAGGGCTCTTCTTTGGCTTCCTGGGGTATTTAATGCAGCTCTGTCACCTCCTGCCCCAGGCCCTTCTGCAGCAACCTGACCTGCTGTCAGCACAGTTTCTTCTCAGCACAAGAGCCCACCACTCCCTTTTTGCCCTCCGGGATGTTCCTTTTCCCAGGGAGCCAGCGCATCACTAGAATAAATAAGGGAGGACTGTGCCAAGAAGCTCATGGGTCTCCGAAAACACCTGCCTGTTCCCCTTGCTCAGTGCCTGGACAGCAGAAGCCCTTGCTGGGGGTGGCAAGGAAGCAGCGTGGCTTCAGAAAGCTGAGGAAGATAGAAGGTAAAGTGGGTCTGGGGGAAGATTCGGCCACGGATCTTGCAGTAGCCTCAAGCCACTGGGGGTTGCATGTGAAGGCAGCAGAAGCCACCATCGCCACTGGAAGGGACGTGCCTGCTGTCCCCACCCGTGCCCTCATCACCGGCAGCTCATCCTCTCCCAGGGGCTCCAGGGAGCAGAACAGAGCCAGACGAGAGGCACGAGGCGCAGCGTTCCACACCAGGCCCCACGAGCCAGCCCGAGGATGGCTTCTTCCAGGAGCGCTGCTTTCTGACAGACAGAGGTCCTGGTGCAGGACAGCTCTCCCTACCCTGGCTGGCACCGCACCAGCAGACACACAGACTTCGAAGCCCTTGAACAGTGACTCCAGCTTCTGTGCCAACCATTTTCACCCCAGCAGTGTTTCACCAGGAGCTGGACGAAGGGCTGAGCTCCCAGGGCATCGCTATAGAGTTGAAGTGCAGAAGCGAGGGCTGGCAGACCAGGAAAGCACGGGCGAGTATCTCAGAGACATGGTGCCTGACACAGGGGAGCCCTGAGGTCTGTCTTGGCTCCGTTTTCCTCCCTCCGCCTGCACATGCTCCCCTTGGCCGCCGCTCCTCTGCCCTGGGACGCTCCCTCCGGCATGGAGCTGCACTATGGTTTGCTTTGCACTTTGCCTCCATCAGGCTTTTAATCAAGACAGCACTTTAAAAACCTGAACTAATTAATCTAGCACATTTCCATCAGCACAGCTGCTTGTGGGGGCTGGCTGCTGCCTAATCACGTCATTAAATAAAACAAAAGCTTTGAGTCACAGCCCACTAACAATTGCTAACGTGCTGCGGGGCGGCACAAGGCTGCTGCTGCTGCACACTCACCAGGAGTCACCGTCAGCGGGCAGCTGCCGTTTCCTCCTGTGGGAACAAGACTTAAGTATTACCATATGGAGATTTTCTGCTGAGAACACCAGGAAAGCTGATGAAATCCTCCTCTGGTGACCAGGGGTGTGGTGGGGACATGAAATCCCTCTGTCCAGCCTGCCCGAAGCTCTAGAGGGCCCTCCCTGCCAGTCTCCTGACACCCCGGTGATGGGAGCGTGGTGCTTGGCCACGCTTATGGGGACGTTTTGGGGGGGACAAGTCTCCAGGAGACTTCAGGTTTCCAGTAGCACAGCTCAGCCAGCTGAAGGGGCAAGCTCCTTCCTCACCCAGTTCAAACTGTCTGACTTCTCTCCAGCTACTGGGGTGATGGCAGGAGGGACAGCGAGCCTCCAGCGAGCTTGTCCCTGCTGCCTTGTGCTGCCCTGGCATTTGGATGAAACCCAAAGCAGAAGCACGAGGAGGACGCTATGCAGCTGCTCCCTCTGCTCCAGCTCACGGGGCTGCGTTGTTGTTCCACAAGCAAGAGCCGCTCAAATCCCACCACGATCTACCAGAAGCTCTCCAGAGCTCAGCTGAAATGGAGACTTCTACCTGAAATGAGAGGTACTAACTGCAGGAACTCATTGCTGAGATAGCCAGGCTACAAATCCTCTCAAAGTTCTAGCACTGATTTTTATGCTGGTCCTCTCCTTCCAGCTGAGCATGCAGAAAGCAAAGGTCTCTGTTATCACAGCAAAGGAGGTGATGGTGCCGTCACTGTCCTTCTGAGAAAGATCAGAGCAGATCAAAGGCACTGTGAGGCGCTTTTTCCCTGACATTATCCATCCCGTGTCCTTACAGGCAGATCCAATACAAACAGGATGACTCTTTCCGTGAACCACCATCTCCGTGCAGGGCCTCGGTGACTCACACGCGCTTCACGGCGCCCATCAAAGGACACCTTTCCCTCTCCTCTACCCTCGCCTCAGTTTTAGCCGCAGAAATGCGGAGCTGGCAACCACCCTCCCGGTCCTACCTGTCTGTTGAAGTCTTCTTCGTTCTCCATCCACATGTACTCTGCAAAGGGGTTGTTTTCCTTTTCATCGTGGCCGTTCACTACTTGGTCCTCTTTGGATTTGGGACTGGACGCCGTCGTACTGGTGAGGTCGGAGCCATTCATCATTACTGACTCTGGGAAGAGAAACGAGGGGGTGAGAGCCGCCAGGGACCCCCGTGTTCTCCCCAACCCACCCGGCTCCCAGGTGGACGCTCGCTGTGGCCACACTGATGGGTGACAGTTCAGGTTCCCAGGCTGCTTTTTGCAAGGCATGGCACTATTCCCGACTCCTCTTCTCACCTCGCAAGCCCTGGAAGCTGCACTACACCTCCCTGGCAGCGGCAGCATTTATTTTTCATGGTTTTGACCCATCAGGGATAGTCTGAACGTGCTTGGTCTGGATTTAGAGCAAGGGGTGACTTGACCAGCAGCTCCCGGAGAAGCTGCGAACATGGCTTGGACAGGCACCGGCACCCCACACCCCATCCATCCTATTTATTTTAAATCTGCCACAAAATACACCAAAAGACCACAACTGGGTTATCACTGCAGCCAACACACCAACAGCACAGAAACAGCTTGCCCCCTACCCCAAAATACTGATTTTTTTTTGGCAGAGCACACACCTCCCTTTATCTCTGCCATAATTTCTTTATTTTTAGTGGGCATTTCACAAAAGCCCGTTGGTTTGCGACATGAAGGCTGCCTTTTTCTAAAGCAGGCATTCCGAGTCCCAGGAGCACGGCTTGAAGCAAGACAAACCTTAGGGAGTCCCAAACCTCGCCTTCCAAAAGGCGCCTGGGAGCAGACGGAGAGAAGGACACACAGACAGACAAATGAGACAGTGATTCAATAGCGAAATCCTATGGAATAACGAAACGCGGACTAAGGCCAGCGCAACCCTGCTGAAAAACGGCCAGATATCACGTAACAACACCTGGGCTGTATGTTTTACTCTCCCCTGGCAATGGCTTTATCTGGGGCCGAGCTGCATCCAGCTCCAGCACGGTACTGGGGGCACAGGGATGAGTTGGAGAGCATCCCGCACGAGCCGGGGCTGGAAAACACGACTTCTTGGGGTGACTGGCAGAAGCCAGGTCCAAGGAGATTGTTCTTATTTTTTAGGAGGAATCTGAAGCACAGACAAATACACGGCAGCTGTCACACGTTACTCTCTGAAAAGCATCCCCGCCGATAGCAAAGGTGTGTACCGACACTCTCGGGTCCCCAGGAGTGGCACAGCTTTAACGCAGCTGCTCGTGGGCAAAGGAAAAAAGGAAAAAAAAGAAGGGAAAAGGAAGAGCAGCGAGGTCCTCGGGCTGCCTGCAGCCTCGGGACGCAGCACCAGGCCACACTGAAGCAGCCTTTGTTATCTGCAGAGAAGCAAGAAAGGCTGCGAACCAAGCACGGAAACGTCAACCGTGCCAAAGCCAACGCAGCGTTGGCTCCCGGTGATCTCCCGTGATCAACGAGAGTTATTGACGACAGACAGCTCAAGTCTGGCAGGAGAGAGTCACAGGGCAGGCGGGAAGGGGAGCAGAGCTGCAAAGCAAGCGAAAAAGGCATGGAAGGTTTGGACGGGGGAGCTCTCCCTCCTTCCCTGCCTGCTTTTCTCGCTGCCAGCGCAGATGTTTGCACAGGCAGAGCCCGCAGCTCAAGGACACAAGAGTTTTGAGGAGCTGGCAGGGTTCACTGCTTACGTACAGCGTCCAGAGCCGGGTCCTCTGCGCAGACAGGCAGGATGGGTGCTGGGTCGGGCTGAAAGCCCTCCTGCTGCCCTGCTGTAGATCAGGCAGCTGCTGTCAAGAGACAGAGCGAGGCGCCTGTGCTGGTCCAGCAGCTCCGTACCAGTCACCACAGAGAACAGTTTAGCTGGAGAAGCAGCGTGAGAGAAGAGGGAAAGTTTTTGCAATGTTCAATTTTATGGGTTTTATGTTTTGTGTTTATTTAAAAAAAAAAAAAAAAATCAAAAGCTTCCTCTCCCTCCCTAAAACTCCACACTCCTTACTAATCTGGCTGCAAAGAGACCTTGCTCCCGTGATGCCGGCTCTCAGCAGCTCTCTCTGCACAGCAAAGGGTGTTTTCCCCGCCCCGAGTGTTTGGCGTGGGTGACCCGGGACCCACGGCACGGCCATGGGGAGCTGTGGGAGGAGGAGAGGCAGAGGAGGGCGGCTGGCACAGGGCGGCGAGCTGTGGTTTGGGGCAGAGACATGAAAGGGCGGCTTGTGTCTAGTTTCCCTCCCAGGTTTATAACGCAGCAGCAGGACTTTCATCGCGGCTCCCATCGGCAGGACAGGTTTTTCAGGCGGACGGGGAGCAGCGAAGGCAGCAGCTCTCAGCACAAACAGATCATAACAGGGCAGCCCTGAGCGCTGCCAGCATCCCATGGGAAGCCTGGCTTCCCGATTTGGGCTTCCATCATCCCTAAGGGGCCGACGGCGAGCCCGGGACCCCGGCTTGGAGCGGCCAGCACGGACATCTAAGTGTCACGGAGCGAGACAGGAGCCCTTCTGCAGACCCATTTGCTCTGCACCGATTTTCTCCTGCGCTTTGCGGGGAGAAACAGCAGGCAGGAGAGGCAGGCTGCCAGGCAAACTCGTCCCTGCCGGGGGGTGGCTCCTGCCTGCGCGTCCACTGGGAATATCCTGGGTGGGAACACTCACCGAACAGGAAGACAGGCACCCAAATCTCCCGTCGGTGCCGGCCGGCACGGCACGAAGGGCAGCAGGGGTACGTGCGCAGGCGGCGACAGCACAGGAGCGACCTATGTGATGTACCGCTTCGGTAGCCCAAACACAAAAGGGGGAAAAAAAAAACCCAAAATGGTTTATTTAATCTGCTGTTTTTCCCGGCTAGGTCTGAAGGACCCACGGTCGTGCTTTTCCCCTATCAGCCGGCGCTCGGAGCATGCCAGCAGTCCCTCGCAGCAGCCCCGGCCGTGCAGAGCCTGGAAAAGCACCTTCCAAGAGTGCATTTTCCAGTCTGGCTGAGCCAGGCCCAATGTATGTTTTGGTCTGCGTGTTATTTATCTGAGTCACCGGAGCAGCGCTGTAACTGTCAGCCTGTTGACGCTCCACCAAGTACACACGGAGCCAGGGTAATTTGGATATATTGCTGAGACGTTGCAGCAAGCTCACCGCTCTGAGCCACGGCTCTCCATTAAAACTAAAAGAAATCAAAAAACCTGCTTTCTTTTAATGAAGGCTTCTTGGATTTGTTTCTCCTTTCCCCTGGAAAATTGATTAAAAAAAAACCCCAAAACAAAACAGAAGTAGTCTTCAACCTGGGGACTGAGAGCTCAGAAAACACATCCAGAGCACACAAACCACCTCCCGAGAGCCGCACGTCCTGCAAATCCCCAGCAGCTACGCCGTGCGGCTGCCTGCAAGGCAGGGAGGCAGCCTGGGAGGTCCCTGCTGATCTTTACAAACACCTTCATCATCCTTAACGCTCCCATACTGGCCTGGGGCTGGAACAGCAGCCTGGCAAGGCAGGCTTCCTTTGGAAAAGGTACTGGACAACAGGAGCCGGGAAACAGAAATTCGGCCCCCATTTGGTGTTTGGGTGATGCTAAAAGGCGTGATGCTTCAAGGCTACAGATTTCACGGGAGCTGACCCCAGCTGGGGCTATCAGCTATTATTCCTGGCTCCATTAGCCTGGAAATAGTCACCGTGGCAAATTAGCACAAGTAACCGAGACATCCGAGGGCAAACTGATCGGCACGGCTCGAATACCGCTGTCCCAATGCCAATGGGATCTGAAGAGGACGGACTTTTTTTGGAGGAAACATCCACGTTTCTGCCGGGACGTGTCTCTCAGCCCCTGCGCTGCTGCGCGGGGACGGCGCCGTGGTCCAGGCACAAGGCTGGGCATCGTCCAGCCCCGCTGCGGAGCTTGCCGTGAAGCCGCCAGCGTTACCGGCCCTTCAAAGCCAAGGGGGAGAAGCAGGAGGCACGATGCGTGAGTCGGCGGATGCGACAGCGGCTCAACGCTGCCGGGGGCAGGTCTGCTCCCTCTGCCCCCAGCCCCTCACCGGATCCCTTTGGCAGCAGCGGGCAGGGACTGCAGCTCCCTGCCCTCTGCCCACCTCCTGCCTGCACTTCTGCAGCTGCAGGTCCCAT
Organism: Anhinga rufa; assembly: GCA_013400875.1. Taxonomy (NCBI): domain Eukaryota; kingdom Metazoa; phylum Chordata; class Aves; order Suliformes; family Anhingidae; genus Anhinga; species Anhinga rufa. The sequence goes on from VZTV01019652.1 coordinate 14,846, forward strand.
CCCGCACGCGCTGGAGCAAACCCCGCCGAGGCGGTCTGCCTGTGCTATGAGACACGCTGCCCTTGCTTCAGAGCAGACGCTGCACCTCGTCCCACCGCCGCTGCCGCCTCGTCCCACCCGGCTCCTGCTCCTTGGAATTACAAAGTGGAGCAAAAGCAACGTCCCCTCGTCACCGCGTTGAGATGTTTGATGCAAAGAAGGGCAGAAACTTGGTGGACCGACTGTGCAGGAGGTGGGGAAGGACTCCTTAGAGCAGGCAGCACCCAAGCATGGTATGAAAGGGGGCGGCTGACCCCAAGGAAGACAAGGCTGAGAGAGAGGAGCGAGAGGATGGCAAACGCAAGGGCGTAGGTACCCGCCGTGCTGCAAGAGGACACAGGAGGCGAGAGCCTGACGCGGAGAAGGAGATAACGCAGGGCGACGCAGTCAGAGCGGCAGGGAAGCAAGCTGATCTCGCAAGCAAGCGTTTTTCCAGCGGCGAGCCACGTGCGGAGGGAAGGGCAGGCGAGCAGTGCCGCATGCCCACCTCGAGCGGGACAGCGGGCTGTGGCACCGTCCCTCGGCTGGAGAGGGGTAAGAACAAGAGGCAGGAGCCGGCGAGATCGCTCTGTGGTTGGAACGAGCCCTCCTGGGAGGAGAGCGTCCGCGCAGGGACGCTTCAGGCTCCTGCGACGGAGCAGCATAAGGCATGGCGAGTTATTAATAATCTGGATAACGCACTTCGATACCCCAGAATAGCACGTATGGTTATCTGCTCTTTCCAGGCAGGCCATTAGACCGTTTCCTTACCTGGTTCAGGAGGGTAACGCGCGGCGGAACAAACCAGGGTTAGTCACAGCAGGACTGAGGAACTCGGGGGAGGCAAGACCCTTGACGAGTCCCGCTTCTGGCCGGTTTCTGCTCCTATGAGAGCATCCCCTTCTTACGCCAAGCGAGGCACGAGCCACGTTCCTCCCCTTCGCCCCCAAAGAGTTAACAAGTCAGCACCAGACAGGAGAATGGAGCACAGCTGCGCGCTTGGCTAAAGGCAAGGGACATATGGTCCTCCTTACCCTCCCAGGCTGGTGTGGCCAGAGCCAAAAACCTCGGCAGAGGCTGCTTCGGCGGGGAGCGCCGGGTTACGTGATGGAGGAGGCTGGCCGGCCAGGGCTCCCAGCTCTATAAATAGCTTTGGGAATCATTGTGTTTGCAGACGGGGCTGGTCGTTCAGCAGGAAAACCCACCCAGACTTCAGGGAAAAAAAAAACCAACCCAAACCCAAGCCCTTCTCTCTCTGTGCACTTTCACAGCAACTCTCCTTCCCAACTGCCCTGCGAGGTTTGCAGGAGGGAAGGCGAGAGGTTAGTGCTGCATCCCCGAGCCTGTGCTGCTGCACCCTCATCCCGGCTGCACTTTGGGTTTAACGACACTCAAATTTCAGCTTGTAGAGCACTCGTAAGAAGAAACGCACTATTTTTCCTCCCCTTCAACCAGTGCAGAGACGCTTCCCACAAAAGGGGCATACTGGAGCATGAGCAAATTGGTTTGAAGTCCTCGACCAGCAGCCAGGACTGATCCATGCCCAGGCAGCGCTGGGGCAAGTAGGGGAAGAAAGGGCTGGCTGTTTTTGCAGGCCACCTCTCAACTCCTCCGCAGCAGCAGTTAGAGAAGGGCAACTCGTTAGCCTCATTCCCCAAGAGCCCGGATTCTCCCGTTTCAGCTCGCACACGTACTTCTCGCACTCCACAGGTCGATCCGATTCAGCACCCTCACTCCTTCCACTCGCTTCTCCTCCTGGCCACCTGCACAGTAAACGCAGCGATTACCTTGTCTAATCTCCGTTTGCAGATAAGCTCTCTGCACCTCCGAGTCCCAAGCCGTGCTTTTTATCTCCCAGCCGCCTAGATTTTTCCAGCAGCCGTGAACATTGCCAGCTGCCCCGCATGGCACTTGCAAGGTTTTCCCCCCTCTCTCTGCTCTGGGTCTCACCGGGGAACCTGCCGTGGCTGGGTCTGGCTTTTTCTGCTAGGCTGCAATCCGGCTCAGACCCGGCCCACGCTCTACCACCTCCCTGACGTCTTTCAAGTAACTTTTTTTTTCCCCCTCAGGCTTCTCCTTCCTATTATACTGGTGCTTCAGGTTTTATTCCCTACCACCGACGCTGAAGCGCTGAGCTGGCGAGCTGCTGCAGACCTGCGGGAGTCACCCAGCGCTCCCCGCTGCCTCAGCCCTCCGTAATTAGAGGGCGTCAAGCCTTCCAGGTTGGTCTGGACTTCTAATGTTAGGCTGGACTGCTGGTACTCCCTTCTCACGCTTGCTGGGCTACTGTGGGGGGGCGGTGTGGCCATCCCTGCTCGCAGCAGATGTGGAGCATTCCATTTTCAGATATCTCAGTTGCCGAGGAACTGCATCCTACTTCCATCTCTGATCTGGGGGATAATCTCATCCCGCACTATTTTAATCTGCATCCACAAGAACAATCCCCACTTTGCTCAGGCGCAAAACGAAGCGCCGCCAGATCCCTCCCTCCTCCGCCCATCATTTTGAAACCACCAGAAACATCGAACGTGCTCTTGAGCCGCGTCCAAGAAACGCTCAGAAACCTAATTTCAAATTCATCCTAAACACTGCTCTTCATTGAGCTGCTTTTAATCTCAGGCAAAGGCGAGGCGCTCTGGATTTGACAGCTCACAAACGGGTCCAGGATTAATGCTGCAATACTCTGCAGCGGCGACACGGCCGGCCAGCGCCGCGCGCGAGCAGCAATATTCTGTAATTTCTTTAAGGGAATTGATAACAGAAGTTTTTAAGACTTCAAAACAGAGCATCCATCAAGGAGCCCCTTCCAGCTCTCCGGGCAGGGGACATCCACAGGGCGAGGACCTGCCCGGGTGCGGGCAGAGAGAAGAATTGCGAACAGAAAAAGCCAGCGGTGCAATTTCCACAGCAACAACGGCTGGAAACGGAGGTCAGGGCAGCAAACGGAATGCTTTGCCAGGGCTCCCCAGATTTGCAGGAGCGCCTTTATCTCTGTTTGCACCGGAGACCCGACACGGAGGCACCTTGCAGCGCGTCCCCTGTGCTCACACCTCAGGCTTCGCCCGGCGCTGGATGCGTGCCCTCCACACCGTCGCTGTCACTCGGAGCGGGGACGGGGAAGCGAAGCGAGGCCGGGGCGGGGGTAAGGCAGACGTGGCGATTCCACCCGCGTTTCGGGAGCTCAGGTCCGCACCTCGGCAGCTTGACCGCACCGGCTCTTGCTGCTCCCTCCCTCGGATGATAGCGCGGCCGCAGCTGCCGGGACTCAGCACCCTTCTCCAGGCCACCAAAACCCGATGAAACACGCCCTGTCAACACCAAAGAGCGGGCGCTGGGCAGGCCGGCTGGCGGCTGCCGACAACACCGACGCGGATCAAATTAACAGCGGTGTAAGGTCCAGCACGATGACAGCTCCGGCGACAGACGCTGCCCTCGTGCCGTTGCGGTCCCCGGGGCGCCGCTGGCGAGGGATGGATGAGCCAGAAGCAAACGGCTGAGGGTCTCGCTTCGCCGTCCCATGGCTGGCCTCCAACCGCAGCTCACAGCAGCCGCTGGGAGGGGAAAACAAACCTCTGCTTCAAGGGAGGGGAGCAAGGCTGCTTCCCTCCTCGGCCGTTCGCTTCCAGGACAAAAGCCTGGATGTTTGCATGGCAGCCCAGCTCCCTCTAACAGAGCGCTCCGATGCGCTCTCCGCCTGCATGCGGCTGGTGTTTTCTGCCCGTCTCAAGTACGTACACGGGGAATCCTGCAAGGAGACGCGCGCACCTTAGGTACGGCACGCCTGGCTCTCCCTTACTCAGCCTGGAACAGGGCTGTCCCCTTGGCTTGCCACCCCCGAGCTCTTCAGAGGGGAAAAAACCACAGAATTCTTTGCACAGAAAGGAAATGTGGACATTTTCAGCACAATATTATAACACACATTTTTGACTCAGGCTATTGGGAAACAAACACACACAACCAAGGGCTTCATGCAGCCTTTTCTGCGGCGCCTTCGGCCAAGGCTAACGGAGGAACAAGGCTCTGGAGCAGCCGTACTCCAGGGCGACACAGAGCCCAGCATGCGTCCCGTCAAGCAGTCGCCGCCTCAGATGCAGAAAGAAGTTTTCCTACCTGGCCACGATGCTCCTGTAGCAATAGCTGACTTGTCGCTGCACGCCAGGCTGAAACCTGAAGAGCCAGCACGTAACAAATATCTGAAGGGCATGAGCCAGGAGCTGGCTACGCCACACCGAGCCTGCTGGTGCCACGTCCCGTCCCCCACAAACGCGGCCGGCCTGGGATGGGGACGGCAATCTCCTCCCTGCCCAAACCCACCCGTGTGCCGCATCCTGAGCCTCTGTAGCACAAGCTAGGCTATTTTTTTCCCCCGATAAGTTTGAGAAGCCAGCTTCTAGTTGCTGCCACCTGCAAAGACGGCGTGTTGTGCTGCCTGCCTCTGGGTTGGGGGGTCCCTCCGGCACGAGGGCAGCGTGCGGGACCACCGTGCCTGTCCCCTCCACGTGCTTTGCTAGAGCAGAGATTGTGCCATGGGAGGGAGAAGCCCTTCTCCCCCTGCCCCACGGCAGGACCGGTGGCACACTCCCATTGCCTCGCCTCGCTGGTGGGAGGCCCGGCCCACGCAGAGAGGAGCCTGGGGACTGTTTTGGGGACTGGAGAGGGCGAGGAGCAGGGCAGCAGGGGAGCGCCCAGCTGGAGTCTGGCAGCACCCCCGCCACCAGCGCCCGTTTCTTTGGTGAAATCAGCCAGGAGGGATTTCACGGAACGCTGGGGGTTGGAAGGGACCTCAGGCGCACGCCCGGCTCCTCTGCATCCTGCCCCACACGCGCTGCCCCTGCGGCACAGGGCTCCCCCAGCCCCCACCGGGACCCCTTCCCTCGAGGAGGCCCCAAGAATCCCAGTCTGGCAGGGGCTGG
>VZTV01019659.1:0-16463 GCA_013400875.1 Anhinga rufa
TACTGGACAGGAACCTGCAGTGCACTCTGACAACTGGACAGCCCCACAGCTGAATGCACGTATCATTTTGAGATTGAAACCCTGTGAACACAACTAAACCACATGTGCCAAACTGGAGCAGGCTTACATACAATGTGGTTTTTTACATACAGTGTACCCTGGGAGGAGATGGAGTCTGCATGCCTGTCCTTATCAACTTCCCAAAAATAGGTTTAACAATGATGGGGTGTAATGTATGAATTGCTATATACATTAAATGAATCTCCATCTACCGGAACAATTCTTGGGACTGATAACGGAAAATCTTATAGGGAAGTATAAGAGAAAAAGGTTGACACTCAGACAGAAAAACTAATTTTCTCATGAGTAAAGCTCCACGCTATTGTACATGCTCATGGGTAAAACTCATGCTGTAAAACTTCGCTTATGCATGTTCAAGGGAGATTATAACTTGAACCAGTGTTGGGAGGGGCAACTAACATGACCAAGAGGGTAAAGGTTATTTCACAAAAGACAACTAGCAGAGCTTGGCTTGTTTAGTCTAGAAAAATTAAAGCTGAGAAGGAACTGATTGCTCTCTATTGATTCATCAGGAGAATAAACACAGAGAAGAAAAGAGCTACTGAATTCAAAGAAGAAATTTAATGTTGACATAAGAACAAACTGTCTGTGAATAAATTTAGGATGGAAATTAGAAGGTTTTTAATCATCATGAGCGTAGCTTTCTGGAACAGATTTCTATTAGAAATAGTAAAGGCAAAGACCATGTCATTTTTAAAAAGACTATAATAGTTTATGAAAGAGTTGCTTGTGACTGCAGATGACAGGATCTCGTAAAAGATTTCCTGTTTGATATTCTTAGTTCAGCTACTGACCTTTTTCCAAGTTTCTTAAGGCCTAATTCTCAGAAATGCTAAAAACAGTTCAAATTGGTTTAATCTTGTTCTGAGAGCAGTCCCTGCATCTGTAAAATAGATGTGCTACTTAAGCTGAATGAGCATTTGCAACCCTTAGGATAATTTTTTTTAAAAAAATCAGTTAAAATTAAGAACACATCCTGAGATTTTTTTGAAGCAACATAGGAATGTCAGATTCCCAAGGTTCATTAACCTGTAATAGAAATAGGCAGCTAAATTGATGAGAATTTTTGAAAATCTTTTTATAATGCAGAGGTAAGTCATGGCATAACATTCTTTCTACAGGGGCTCTTTGGGTACTTTCTACTGTGCATAAAGAAATTTTGCTAGAGTAGGACACATCTTAGGAGCATGCAGAACTTATTTATTAATTAATACTCACAGCAAGTAGTTAGTAATAACATACTACCAGGTTGAATATCTACATGCTCATAACGCAGGCAGGTCATAAGTCTCTGCTGGTAAGGCAGGAGAGTGAAGTGGTGTTCTCTGTTGCTCGGTGTTGCTGCATCCAACTGAACGCTTTTTTTCCTAGGCTTTTATATAATTTTGTCCTGATGCTTTTCTCTCAAGTCCTTGAGTAACTAACTGTTGCCATCTCTGTTTCTGCCTTTGTTCTTCCTTATCTTGCATCAAATTAGCTTTTGTTCCCTCTTACAGCTTACGAGCCAAGGTCAGAAAGCTGTGTTTTAAAAAAGGCAGGCTTTGAATCACACACAGCTGATTGCCCAGGCTGAGTTACAGTAGTATCATCTCTGAATGGTCAAAGCCTTGAGGTCTGTAGATCCAGCACTAAGTATAAGGAACTGCCCTCCTCCAGAATCGGTAGTACTACCCAGAGAATGCTTGGGGTAAAACCTAATTCCCACTCTGTCTCCTTCACTGTAATTGTAATTTACACACTAAAGAAACTGAAGATTTTGCATTACTTCATTTTAGTTTTGCTGTGTAAGTAGTCTTTATTATGTGCATATATTAGGAGTAGAAACATCTCTAATAGGAATTATGCTTAATTGCAAATATACAAATGTGGCACACATATGACTGAATAATATGCTACCTGGGAACAGAAGAAATTACATTTGCATCATAAAAACCAAAATAGAATATGACTGGAGTTTAGAGTTTATTGTAATCTGAGAAGAGCCTTCTAGACAGAAACATTTTGCTAAAATGGACCATTTCATTATTTAGTAGGCATTTTTCAGTATGACAATAACAATCAGGGTTGGCAGAACAATGATCTCTGTACGCTCAGCTTCTAAGGTTTTTTTGTGCTGACTGCCCCTTCAAATCTGTGGATACCTGGAAAGAAATTTAAGTGCTACATGATTTGACAGCAGACTATTTGGCTTTGTCCTTGGGCTTATATTTTCTAGAAACACAGGCAGCTTGGGTTTTAAGCAGACGTTATATTATTTTAGCTTTTGTTCTGCCTTGCTTTTGGTAAAGTTGGCATTTGAATTAACAGCCCTCATTTATCTTTATAAATGATCCATTTAGAAGAAGCAGGAAGTTATTCCAACTGGGAGTGTAAAGCCGTTTAGCTGAGGTTAGACTTTTGAACCTTGAATGTTCATCAGAAACAATGTACTACCTTTGGGGTTGACATAATTACATTTACTGTGCATTAAAAATAGAACAATAATGGTTAGACAAAAATTCTGAGCTTTTAAATATAAAATGCATTTTTATTAGTAAAGTATCAACTGGCCCAGAGGCTCACATAGTAAGCAATGCTTGCCTACTCCTGTTTGCTAGTATGAAGTGTTGCTGTATGTGTATTTTCAATGTTATACATTCTTATGCAAATAGTAAATCCCTAAAAATAATATAAGGACTGTAATTCTAAATGACAGATTCTTTGCATAAACTATTATCAAATATTCCAAGTAGATACGTTTCTGCTCAAATTAATTGACCTTCTATATGTGGCTTATAACCCCTAGAACAGACTATTACATGTTCATTTGTACACTCTTCTAGTGCGAATTGTCAGCAGTAGTGATTTCCCTCCTTAGTGTTCCTCCTGGATGTCTGGTAGATTTATACTAAACCCATTACTGCCTTTCATGTTACTAGCGGGATATTCAATGGATCAGAGAGTTTTGCATGACATCAACAGTTCCTTCCTTCATTTTGTATCATGGGAATTTATTTCCATGTCTTCAAATTTGCTAAACCTTTACATGAACGAGGTAACTAGAACTATTTGAATAGTGACAAATTGGCATCAACAAACTTAATTAAAGGGAAGCTGTTACTCTGATCTGTGTAATTAGGTATCCTTACATACTTTCAAATGCAAATTCAATGTATGTAAAATATCCTACTGACTTCTCTTTTCCTTATGTTGCTGTATTACACATTTTTCTAGGTCACTTCTTATTCTGAAAAAGGAGTGAATAAAATTTTGACAGTAGTAATACTTGCCAGATATTTCTAAGTTCTGAACAATTTCTTCCTCAAAAAAAAACCAAAACAAAAAAAAAAACCAACAAAAAAAACCCCTTGAGATTTTCATAGTAATTTCTTTTAATTCTTTTCTCTAGCTCTGGTAACAATGGGCACACAAACCAGAATTCACCCAAACTTCTTGTAACTCTATAGAAAATCTGCTTCCAAAGAACAGACTTCTGTGATGTAAACATTAGGATCTAGTATACCTCTTGTAGCTTTAATTCTATGAAATATTGTCCTTCTACATTTCAATATAAGAAACTAGTTTCCAGAGGTTTCTTTAAGAATATAAAACTTTTCAGTCTGCCATAAGTAGGTATTTTTGCATAACCACCATCTTTCTCCTCCTTGGAAAATATTTATTGAAGGTGTTTATTTTTCCAAAATTTACAGCAATCTCTACTGGCACTAAGTACTCTTCCAGCATTTGCTGGACATTCTGTTTTGTCCTCAGAACAAGTGTCATTTTCTCAACAGGTATATTAATGCTTGGGGAATGTCAAAAGACACTTAATGAGAAATCTCCTGTTTGAGAAGGGATGACATATTTCCAAGCATGATTGAAAGCTCCCCCCACTTTGTCCTGATATCTTATTTCCCTGACACTCTTGCAGCTTCATGTTAGTCACACACTGCTTGACACAACCATATTCATCAAATAGACTATTTTCAGCTATTATCCAGCAGTTTACATTGTCCAAATATGTCATAAACATCACAGATATTTTCCTTGCTTCTCACTATAATGAAAAAAATAGTAGCAAAGCTTCTGGGACTATAGCCATAGAAAGAAATCCTTCATACTCAATGCGAAAGAGGGTTACAGCTAACTGTTGTAGCAGCAGAGCTTGAATATTTAAAGTTACAGAGAGGTTGTACTGTCAGTTCTCACCAACCCTATCTTGCTACACTTTCCCTGTCCATCCCCTGTCTTCCATCCTCAGTTGCAGTATGAAAGGTTCTGCCCCCCAGGAGATGAGGCAGAGGTGAGCAGGCAAGACTTGACTCAACCTTTGTTGTTTCTGACACACAGTCACCATTGCTCCCGCCCCTTCCTTTCCCTTTGTTTGAAAGCCACCACTCACTCCACTGATCCTGCAGCTAGCATCCGGCAGACGCTACCCCTGCCACAAAACATTTTCCAAGCAGCAGCAGGTCCTGCAGTCCCTCACCTCCTGGGCTGAATGGTGTGCTGGTGGTCGTAGTGAAGGTGGCATTAACTTGTCCTATCTCAAGTTCTGTACAGAGACCAAGGCATTGGTACACTCTGACAATTGCTGCTAAAGCAAGTTCTCTATCCTAAAGCAAGTCTTCCCCACAAAAGACAGTGATGAGCCAGCATGTCTAGGATCAGAACTAACATATTGATTATATTGGCAACTATACACTATATCTTTCTCCAGTGCTGGTCAGCAATTGCAGCAGGCATTTAATTGAAAAAGTCTATTGTTTTATGTACAAAAGTTGGAGGAAATCTTGGACAGGAACTACATCAGCATATATAAGTGCAAAGAGCTACTTGGTACATACTGCAGTAATTGCTGCCAACTTTACTTATAGCTAAAATTTCTTAAAAAACCAAGTAGACATCTCATTTAATGGTGACAGTCCAAAATATACCCATTCTTTACTTATAAAGTTCAATTCATATTATAACCTGTTTACTTTTCAATGTGTATGAAACCAAGGACAAGTGGCTGGCTCACTGGACACTCTTCTATAGGCCATCAAAGGACCAATGCACCTGAAGCTCCTTCAGAAGAGCTTCTTTTTGATGTTATATGACTAGAGTATAATAAAGCACCTTCTGCTTATAGGCTTGTCGTTCATTATGTGATATATCTTCGCTCAAGTTACCAGCTACTTTCCACAGAATGTTTCAAGTTGGAATAGGAAGTTTGTGATGATATCCCATAATGTACTTTTACTTTGAGAGTCAGAGGGCCCAATCTTTACAAGTGGGAAGAATGATTACGATTCATGCCAGCTGATGATAAAGTACTTGTAAGAAGTAGATGACGACCTTATTCAGAAGACAGTAGTAAAAGGTTTATTCCCAGACTACTAAATTTGATTCTAATACACCAGATTCTAATGGGCTTATCATTATCATATCTTAATTTTTTTTTATCAAGTTATTACTAGCTGTTAAAAGTCAGATATTTTTCTTCCTGCATTTTGTGAGTCTGCAGTGAGCATGCAGGAGATGGCATGAACATTCAGTGTTTACTTCCATCTTATCTTCCATTTTTGCTTTAATAGTACCAATACAGAATTTCACAGGAGGCCATCCTGCCCCTCTGCTCTGCCCTGGGGAGGCCGCAGCTGGGGTGCTGTGTCCAGTGCTGGGCCCCCAGTGCCAGAAGGACAGGGAGCTGCTGGAGCAAGGCCAGCGCAGAGCCACAAGGATGCTCAGGGGATGGAGCATCTCCCTGGGGAGGAAAGGCTGAGAGACCTGGGCTTGTTCAGCCTGGAGAAGAGAAGGCTGAGGGGGATCTCCTCAGTGCTTATCAGTGTCTGAAGGGCGGGTGTCAGGAGGGTGGGACTGGGCTCTTCTCAGCGGTGCCCGACGACAAGACAAGGGGCAACGGGCACAAGCTGGAACACGGGAAGTTCCACTGAAATCTGAGGCAAAACCCCTTTGCTGTGCGGGTGCCAGAGCAGCGGCCCAGGCTGCCCAGAGAGGCTGTGGAGTCTCCTTCCCTGGAGCCATTCCCACCCCGCCTGGACGCGGTCCTGTGCCCCTGCTCTGGGGGTGCTGCTCACGCAGGGGCTGGACGGGGGGATCCCCGGAGGTCCCTTCCAACCCCTGCCGTTCTGTGATTCTGCCATTCTGTGATCTGTGTGTTACCTTTTACTATAGTACTGATTCTTAGATGTATTTTCCATTTGCATGGACATGAGATACCGAGATTGACTGCTTCACCTAAAGTCATTCAGCACATCTGTGGTGGAGCGGAAAACAGAGCCCAAGAGCACTCTTCCCTAACTGCTAGGTAAAATGAATTGACCTAATGTAGGGCTTATGACTAAACTGGGGAGTTCCCCTCTCTTGTTTCTGAGGGAATTATAATGGCAAATAAAAAAAAAAAGAACGTCCCAAAGAATTTGAGCCTTTTCTTGTTGTTTGTTTTCTAACCACTTACTAATCTTCATAAAGTAAAAATGGGCATAAATAATGTAATTAAAAATAATAGCATGTTAATCTTCTCTCCCTAAGCTTCCATTTAATTGCTTGAAGGGTGATGCATTTGGATCTGATACGTATTTTCTAGGGATGATTTCTTAGCCACTTACCATATTAATATTGACAGATGTCCCAGTGAGATAATAAATGAAAGCATATCAGTAGTTTGCAGTCATTTAATGTTAGCATATAATGCTACTAAATACATGTTGTCTTCCACATTTAGCTGCTCTGGTGAACAGAACAGCATGAGAAACTTTTCCAGACTTATTTTCATCAAATAAATGTAAAATGACATGGAAATAAACTTCCTTTCTAAAATTACAAATTTAGTGTTTTATTCCACTAATGGGGGAAAAAAAATAACATTACAGGCTAGTTTATCAGGTGTATTTATAAAATAGATGACTCCAGGTTGTTTTGGAAAGGCTTTTGAACACTATAATAGGAATTCTCCTCTCAAAGACTGTATACAATTCAGAGAATTAGGGGGACACAAGTTTTTCAACAAAATTTCCCTCCTAAAAATTCATCAGGAAAAGAAATAAATTGATAAGAAAAAAAGAAAGACTAATAAACTCATTCATTCCACTCCTACAGGGAGTGTTGTATTCTTCCATGATATATTCTAAAGCATTTCCTGGTCTAGATATGAAAAAGTTGAGTGATTAATCTCTACAAATGCCCCTGAGTGGTTCTCTCACTATCAAATGTGTGAAGAATTTTCAATACTTATTTTTGAATGTCAAGGAAATGCAAATATGAGTAGTAGTAGTAGTAAAAGAAATGAAAGGAGGGAATGTTTAATGATTTTTTGAGGATTGTGAAACAGTATTAAAACATACATTGTGCAGGTACAGGTACATGTATCTGTCATACAGCTCATCCGACATGCAGTAACAAAGCAGTATGAATATATGAATATAATACCTGTCTTAACACACACCCTTAGCAACCCATCTCATGTAGTAAATTAAAATGAAGTATCCTGAAAGGTATCCTGGAGCTTGCTATTTATATGACTCTTCTTTGATTCCTACCTAATTTGAAAAATGTAGCTAACTATGTTCAGAGAAATTGGCTTGTTGCCTGATTGGTGCTGCCTCTGATACACCGTTATTGCAGGGCTTGTCAGGTTTTTATCTTTTCTGAGGCAGGGAATTCAGAAAAGTATTAAATATATACATGTATCAGTAAGGAAGGACACAGAAAAAATACTCTTTATCCAATGGTAGTCATAGTAGTTGACACCATTATTCAGGATTAGGGAATGGATTTGCTTCTGCTTTCTTAATACTTATGCCTGTTTTGTTTCACATCATCCCCCGTTTGGCCAACATACTTCCATTGCCTTTTAGAAGGGCATGGACTGTTTCAGTAGGTAGAAGCTACTCTGGTTTACTGTATTTTCCTCACAAATTAAAGAATCACCATACCTAGATAGTAAATAATAATCTGGGTTTTTTCACTACAGTTCTTCACCTGTTGCTACAAAATCAACCGTGACCCAGCATGTCATGAGGAGCAGTCATGAGCCACTGCCGTTCTCTCGAGGAAATCTGTATCAAATGAAATAATATATTGAACCACCTATCAAACTGTGAATGAACCGTGTGGGATAAATGCACTGAAAAAGTTGTCTGTAGAGGAAATGACAAGGGCTGGTTTGGAATAGGTCTATGTGTGAACAAATTATTCAGCAAATGGAGCCTTTTGTTTTATTTGCATATCAAGCACCAGAGTGGATTGGAGGCCTAACCCAGTGAGCACAGACAGGAGTATGGACTGGCATAACTCAGTAACATGGAGGAATAGGTTGATTATTATTAGGTAAGAGCAAAATCTGTAAAATAATAACAGATTTTATTCACTTATTCAAAATATAATTGATTTAAACCCATCCCAGAAGAAAACCTCTGTGAGCTACTGTTCATTAAGTCAGGATGACTGGGAAATAGCTACAGGCTTCTAGCTAAGTGTTATTTTCTCATAAGCCCTTTATGTCTGTCAGTACTTTCGAGCACCTTTGTTTATCAGGAGCAAGAGAAAGAAATGACATTTTTAGAGACAAGATAGAAACACAGACATCCTCATAACACCCTGTCGTTATCCTCCAGCTGAGGAAATCAGTTCTGATTTAAAAAAAAAATAAATAAGAGCCCAGAGGGAGGAACTCCTTTAGATGCACTCTTACTGCTGAGAAAAGTCAAGGTGGCTGACTTTCTCATGAAGATGAAAAGGTCTCCCAGGGATTAGGGTGCATTTCAGAGAGAGACTTAGGTGTGCTTCTAGCAGTACTGATTACTAGGGATGTTGTTACCTGGGTGGTAGTTTTAAAATCACAAGAATCTTGATGTCTCTATAGAAACTGTTTTTTTAACAAGGTGATCTTCAGTTTTATGTTGTGGTAAAGGAATATATTGGCACAAACTGTATACAGAGCTAAAGGAAAAAAACCTGTAAGCTAAGATCTATAGTTAGAGTTCTCATGACTGAATTCTCTATAACTTATTCTATATCCAAGAATAGGCCAATAGATTGAGTACAAAGATTAAAAAATGAAGACAATTTGTAATTAATAGTATCAGCATGCACAATCAGTTTTGTCTTTTCTACTTCTTCTGTCAAGCTGTTCAGCCTAGGGATTCTGTATTTATCACCACCCGTGGATAACTAGACATTTTGGAAAATGTCCAAATATTTTTTTTGTTATGGTGTGATGGTTACATCACGTAGTGACCTGTAGGAAAACTTGCATTTTTAACACGATTGGCAGACAGCCCTAAAAGTCTCGGCCACTGATCATTGCTCAATTAATGTTGCAGTCTCCTAAACAAACTGTCTGGGCAAGGCTGAGTTCAAATAGTAATGGCCAGATTTACCTACTGTTTAAAACAGAGGAAGAAAAAGATGGAACTGTGGGATAAAGTTGTTTTTGCATTTAATCCTGATATTTTGCTCATATCTGGAGACCAAATATGTCTGGTTCAAGGTTGTATGTTGGATTGCTTTCTGAGAATATACAGAAACATAGGAAATGCTTGAAAGTGGTATTCGTCCTGAAAATAACTATTAAACTTAACAGAAGTGATTCTAAGTTTGGGAGCAAAATAGCCATAAGCTGTGGGAATGTGTGCTTAACTATTTATTTTCAATTTTTGTTCTGCCTTGGTTGAGGCATATTTAGTTTGAATTATGAAATGTATTGCTTGCTGGATGATTAAGCTCAATAAGGAAGAAAGAGCATGAAGATTACAAATTGCACCTAGGGTAAAAAGAAGCTGAAAGCACTTGTATAGAAAATTCTGGCTTTTAATATATATATATATCGATATACCATTCATGTGCTTTGCTTATGACGATTGGAAATACTAGTTAGTAGCATATACCCCAACGACTTGGTTATTACTCTTGACCCTATTAGTCTGATTATCAGATAGAGCAGAGAGGCTGTGCTTGTTGCTTATGTAGAAAATCTCCTCATGACACAGAAAAAAACCAACACAAGTGTGTGTTTGTGGCCCTGAGAAAATATCTGAGGCTACACTAGGTAAGTAGTTATTAATGCCATTTTTCTTCAGACAAGAAAATCAGCCTCAGTAAATCAATAGCTAATTCAGAAGGAGAATTTTGGGATTGTCTGCCCTATTTTACAAGTTCAAAATTTTCTTTAGTCAGCTGAATCTTTGTCTTTGCTAATTTTTGTCTGTGACCACTAACAATCTTCCTAGCATGCACATTCTCTCGAGTACGCTGCCGTTGAGCTAGCTTCACCTACATTGTGTCCCTGCTGTGTCCATTTGCTACAGACAAGCAAAGGTTTGAAGGTTCGTTGAGTTCTGCTTTACCAATACTGTACTTACATGTCTCTGCTTAAAATTTCTGCTGTATTTGTGAAATTTTATTTAATTTGTTTAGCCTCTGGACTAGGAGTTTACCTCATATTTGATGATAATTTTGATAGTTCTAATGCTGCCATTTGTTCTCATCTTATGTCACAGGTGTATTATATTGTTGAAAGTGTGTCTTCAGTGTATTCACACTTAGACGCCTACCTGCCTGTCTGGTGTCCAGCTAGTAAGCCCTACAATTTAGGGCTTTAGTCAAGTCATTTACAATCACAGTGTATCTTTAATTTGAATCTTCTTTTTTTTTTTTTTTGTAGCAGGCTCCACATTCATCTGTTATCATCTCATCTGCAGACCCCAATGTTCAAAACTGGCCAAAGGTTTCCCTTGGCTGATGAATTGTACTTCCCTGGAAGTATGGTTCTTTGGTACCAAAAAACTTTTTGAGATATAACTCAAAAACCAAACAGATCTCTCTCTCTCCAGAAAGATACAATTTGTACCTGAAGGTAGTATTGGAATAGTACTTCTATCTCCATCAAAAGAACCTTCACTTTGGCTTAGTAATCTGATCTTGGTCTTCCCTGAAATTTTCTTTCAATTCTGTGGAGAGATGGGCTTCCCAGCAGCTGATTTCACTTACATGAGCACTTATATGAGTCAGTGAGGCAGCTGAGCTGATATTTTTGTCTCTTACAAAGGGTAAAAACAAGCAATAAGAAATGTTTATTTTAGCAGTAGAACAGTCAATGACTACAGGCCATGGGGATTTTTTCATCATTCTCTCCTCAGGATAACCATCTTGGGCCAGATCAACCTGATACTACTATGCAGCTCTAGAAGGGCTGGAATATACTCCCTATAGCTGTTTCCTAGGAAGAAACTTACAGCCTTCTAGTACTACTTCTGCATCTCCTTCTTAAGGTTATTAGGTTTTGGTTGGGTTTGTTTGGTTGGTTTTTAAAATTGAGTAGTTTGACAAAGAGTTTCAAGTCAAGAACTTAATTTCAAAGTAAATCTAGTTAATGGTACTAACCAAAGAGAAACAAGCACAACTACATCTAAATGTTTCCTTTTGATACTGACAAACAATGTTCTGAGAAAAAGTTTACTAACATATTTTGGCTTATACAAAATATTTTGGGAAATATGGAATACATTATTTTGCTCAACCTGAGATGCCATTGTTTCAGTAAACTCAGTGATCCACCTTTTCTGCTAGTTGACTCTTGCTCTTTCCCTTCTTCTGCTTTCCCAGTTGCTTTCCAAGTGGTTTTTTTAATTGGTAGAAAGTGATATTACAGCTGATACTACTAATAGCAATAATGGATTAGAAAGCTAATTGGCTATCACAGGAAAAAAAAACCAGTAGCTGTCGATTTTATGGGTATATTAAGTGAATATAATTTCTTAATCTGAAATGTTTAAATATGTAGCCCAAAGCTCACATCAGTGAACTCCACACTTCTCCATATTTTCCTATTAAAACACTTGAAACTTTTATGAGTATTTAATTTTTCTAAACAGAAGGAGTTAAATTCTGCCTAAGACAGACTGAGAAAGCAAGCAGAAAACCTCCTGGTGTTACAGATACATGAAGTGTGGTGTGGCGAGAAACTGAGCATATTAAACGAACAGAAATGACACTTCTATTGTAAAGATGTACGGTATTAGATACAGGCAATTTCATTCAAACAGCTTCATTCCATTGCTTAGGCTTAAATCTGTAGTGGATTAAATAGAAATGTTCAAGGGTCTCAAGTCTCAGTTGTTTTACATGTCATGTTCTCATGGAAAACAAATAACAGGAGACTCACACTAGGAGAAATCAGAGTTTGTAAGCTGTATCTTTCATGCTTCATGACTACATTTCTTTTTGAAGTCTGTTGCGTTTGGATGCAAGAGTTGTGATCCTGTTACTTTCAGTAGACTTGTTTAAGCTTATACCATCTCTTGAATTTAGACTTTTCACATGACTGATCAGGAAAATTCAAACTAATTAGTAAAAAGAATATGACATTATCCCTGAAAAAAAAATCCAGAAATTCCTGGTAATTTTTTTTCCAGTGTACTCTATATGATTTTGCTAGCTAATGATGGGTAACTGTTCAAGTTTAAAAAAGGAGATTTTAAAAAACCTTAGTGCTTATGCATTGTTGTATTAAAGGAACAGAAACATAGACATGGTGTTACAGAGCATGAAATGGCAAGGAAAATATTGTGATGATTTGTTAAAAAAGGTAGTAATGGAATAGCCTAGTTGCTTTGATGGAGCACTGCTCCATCACATCATTCTGTTCACAGATCTTCCATTAGCAGTTTTACCTTCTTGCAGCAGAAAACAGTCTGAGTATCTGTTGGATAATATGGAATGTAGGATATGTGGCATGTACTCCCAAGGAACTTATATTTTATGGCATGAAAACTTTCTCCTACTAAGTGCAGCAGCACTGCCAATAGGCTTGTGACATGACTGTTATTTCTAAGCACTATAAAATTGATTTTGGTAGCACGTGATAGCAGTTAGATCCCATTTTCATATTGCCTTTCACAAAAAATTATGGGTTTACTCTGTCTACAGTAACATGTTTTAATAGAAAATAATTCCTCCATGTTCATTAACTGAAAACATCAATTCAAGGATTTAACCAGACTTGCTCTGAGAAAGCAAAACTCTTTAAGATACAACTAAGCATATTTGTAAAATGATTTTGCAAAAAAAAAATAACAAGACAAAAAAGGAATCAACATCCCCTTTAAATTATTTTAGACTTTTTTTCTATGATGTCAAACACCTCGAAAATGATTCATAAAAGCCAATTAAAAGCTAGCCTGTTGGCTGAGCAGGAGGGATTCATATATCCCTTCAGCACAGTCTTCACTGAGGTATGATGAAATGAGTTGGAGGTAAAGAAACAGCAAGTTTCTAGACTTAAAAGTGACGAAGCACTAGATTCTCCTCACAGCAACTGAAGGGGGAAAATCAATTATAATGTCTCTACATCTAAAAATATGGCTCATACCTCTGCATGGTGCATGATCATCAGAGCTGAGCAGGTGAGAGAGCAAAGAGGGAAGGGGAGACTGAAGAAGTGATCACCAGAGGATGTGTTAGAAATTCAGGAAGCTGAAAGCAATTTCAGTTAGAAAGGAAGAAAGAAAAATGTTTTGATGTTAATCCATTCATGCTTCACTATTTGACTTGCAGTCAGGGCCACCCGCTTTGTAGCTCACTTACTGAGAGCAGGTAAAAAATTTTATGTCTAATTCTGATATCTCATCATGCTGAAGCAAACCAGAAATTAATCCAATAAAATCAGCCCAGAGTATTTATACAAGATTAAGTGTAAAAATTAGACCCCTTATACTCAGTGGTATTTTTGTGACATAAATCTGTAGGATTTGTGACTATTTCTTTTAGACACCCATCAATTCTTTGGACAGA
Source organism: Anhinga rufa (assembly GCA_013400875.1). Classification (NCBI taxonomy): domain Eukaryota; kingdom Metazoa; phylum Chordata; class Aves; order Suliformes; family Anhingidae; genus Anhinga; species Anhinga rufa. Next base: position 13,858 of record VZTV01019659.1, read on the forward strand.
ATTCACAAATGTCATTCAGAACAGTTCCTTAAGTAACTCTAAGTGGTTTTATTCTTCACTACTTCCTCTTCCAAGAGGGAAGTCAGAACTTTACCGTCCCTTCCTGAGGGGGGATATATTCATCTTAGGCAAACTCTTTCAGAACAAGTGTTTAGTTTGAGTTCTGGATGAAAGGCTCTTGGCTCTTACTGTTTTCCAACCAGGTCAGTCTACCCAATTAGAGTAGAAAGCAAAAGGCCTGCCCCAATAATTATCCCCACTCTTTGCCTATGATCACTGCAAGCATTGACTGCAAAGGAGTGACAGCGCTTCTGCTCTCCCCGTACTGCAGTCAATTACACTTGGCTACAGCAGTGTTAGGGAATCTAATACCCTTTAACTTGCTCTGCAGAAAGCATGGACATTCCATACAGAAAATTCAAGGGATGCCGTTCTGTGATGGTCGGACAAGGCATAAGCGGTTATTTTGGAGACTTGACACCTTGCCAGTTTAAAGTATACTTTATTTTCAGAACACTGCTAAATTAGTAGAAGATACTGAAGTGCTGCATATGACGTCTGGCCACCAGGTCTTGTTCATGTGATTTTGGTAATGTTTCTTTAAGAATATCACCCTGCCTGTGCTCCTCTGCAACATAGTTTGTCTCCCTTTTTCACACTTCATTCACCCTCCTTCTGCAAAAAAAGAAAAGTATTTTACCTTCAGAAATATAACTCAGAGAAACCCATTTTCTCTGTGAAGAAAGACAGCTACGCCAAGGCCATTAAAAGGTTGAGTACAAGGCAGCAAAACTACAGCTCTGAAGAGCCAGCAGCCACCTTGAAATACTGTGCTTGTGGTGAAACTGCCACAAGTGGCTATTTTTCCACTGACTTAATTGGTACTTCACCCAACCAGAGCAGCATTCATCCTTTCATATTTTTCTGTTCAGTCACTAGAAAAAGACTATGAGCTGCTATGACGTATACCAAACCTTTAGTCGCTTAACAGGATCTAGCTATTTGTTCAGCCCACCTAGTTGAGGCAAAATCAGACAAACATTTTAGTCCTGTTTGGTGCATCAACTAAGCTACAGAGAGAGCTGTCAATAGGAAAGAACTGAATCAGTACATTTGACTTAATATTTTGGACTTCACTACTAGGGCCAGAACTCAAGAGAGAGAAGGGTGCCCCCTCCACAGCCACCCTGTGGTGAGACATATCTTCCAATAACATGCTCACAAGAATTTCAATTCTACAACCATTTTTTTTCCCACAGTTTGTGATTTCTATGTTATAGAAGGATTTAAGGTGGCATGTGATTATGTTGTATAACATTGTTCAGGGACAAGATTTTGACCCATCTGTAGCAATGGTAGAACACCTTGTTAGGATGAAATGAGGATGTAAAAAATGCAAGATTAAAACAAACAAGAGAGACTTTTATCAATTCTTTCACTTTAAAAAAGTAGGGCGTAGTACTTCTACCAGTAATTTCTTACAAAAAGCAGTATTTTTAAAGGATACAGATATCTGAAAGCAGTGTGAAAAAGGTGTATCTAAAATATGTCCACCAGGATGAGTCTTGTCATTCCTTCACTCTGTCTGTTAAAATAACTAAATTATAGAACAGAAAGTGCTAGAAATTATATGTGAAGATATATTTAAGCAAGATTTCTGGGTTTAAAAGAAGCAAGGTCTTCACCTGAGGTCAATTACTGTAGCTTAAAGCCCTATTGGGCTACACAGCTTCTTAACATTTAGTGTAAAAAGACTGGATAGAGATCCTCTAAAATAAGATGCTTACTTGACCATGGCTTCTGAATCATATGAGATTTTCCTGTGACAATTTCCTAGCTTATACTTGTCACAGGGGAAAAAAAAAACTTAAACTGTAAACATTAACAGCTGTGTGTAGGGGTGAATGTCTGAAATTAAACTGTTGAACTCTCAAACAGAGCCTGCTGCTTACTAGCTGCAACTGGTACAGGCTGCTTGCAAATTCTGAGAAGACCAGGTCTAAACAAAAGTGGCACATCCCAAATCCTCCGGTTAACAGAGGCATGAGACAGGGGAGGCTGCATGCACATTGTGCTTCTACATACAGATTATTCAGGTTGGAAAAATGGAGGGCTTCGGGTTCTGAAAAGAAAAGCAGGTGGTGGGAAAGAAGAGTTCCCTAAATGAAATAGTCTTTGTAAGAAGAAGGGGACATGGAAAGAAGAAGATCCTGCCTGGAGGAAAGATCCTGGATGTGGGAGAAGATCCTGGAGACCTGACAGCTGCATGGAGACAAATACTGGGGCCACCCAGGGACCTTGGCTGGTGGTGTCCAAGACAGGTGACTGCAAGCAGCAGCGCAGCAGGAGCTGACTTGACTTTCTGCCTGACCATTCTGAGCCAGCAGTGACATCCCTGCTGCGAAGTCCAGACCTAGCGAGCTGAGGAAGAGCGAACGAGTGAGTGCGTGAGATCATCGAGCAGCATAAAACCACAGATCTTGTTTATTTTTAGATACACCCCAATATCCAGCTCCCCTATGGGCTGTGGTTTACTCCATCCCACCAATAATATAGGTGGTGTCAGCAGTGGGATGCTGCCAGTGAACCTTGGTATAACAGCATCA
>VZTV01019659.1:16504-28815 GCA_013400875.1 Anhinga rufa
TGGCAGGTGCACAGCTTACCAGCTTGTTGGGGTCTGCTGAGCTTGGCAGGAGACCTCACCGTGGATTTAGCATGCTGGTAATCATGATGCTTCTGGGGCAGCAAGTGCAGTTGTTGGGCATTTAATTCAGTGCATTTGTCTGCATATAGAAAGTGATGAAAACTGGACGCTGGTCTCTAAGATAATCAAAGAAAGCAAAGCAGAATGAAACTAATTCTCCAATGTCATCCATATTAATATTATAAATATTTTAGTCTTCATTTTCATTGATTTTATTTGGATCTGTGTCCATTGTTGATTTCTCAGGAGGCAAGAGGATGCTTCTTTTAGATGACTGATTTAATTTGCAAAACAGGACAAACTGTGAGGTGGTCTTACTCTGAATTTATCCATGGGACTAGATTTTGCCAATTACACACACATTTAAACATGGAAAGTAGTAACAGAGACAATTTGGAGTGGTAGATTAAATTCTACAATATCCAGATGTAGACTGAGTGGAAATGATCTGGATTAATTCAAGTGTTGAATAAAAAAAAAAGAAGAAAGGAAGAAAGGAGGGAGGAAGAAAAGGAAGACAAAAGAAGAAAGGAGGAACAAAAGAAAGATGCAGAATAAATCACATGGAGGAACATGCTAGGAAGTTAGTCCAAGGTAGGTGTGTTTTCTTAAATTAGATAACAAATACATCCAGAAGGGTTTAATGAGCCATAATTCTTTTAAGTCCTATAAAAACAAGAAGTGCAAGTACACTTCTGCTCTGTGGCTTAACATGTTTCTCTGTATGCAGGGAAGCATAAGCCTTAATCATTTGATGCTCCTCAATGTTTTAATGATTTCTTGGTTTTTTTCTAATATTTGGTTCTCTGTGTTGTACATATCCACGTGCTTTTTTACTATAGGGCTACTTAAAAGTTATGATTGTTTTGATTTGTAAGTAGGTCGCTGTTAAAAAAAAGTCTTGCTGGCATTTTTGGAGGCTACAATTTTTCTTTAATAAGCAAAAATAAGGAATTGTTTGTGTTGAAAAATGTGCTCGGAATTGCATTAGCTTTTGTAAGATTTAAAAGCAGATCTGTCTGGATCTGCAGATCTGGACTGGTCAAACATGACCTTTGCCATTTAGGAGTCTGCCAGGCTTATATGTCCATGAACACAGCTTTACAGTATGATCCCAAGATCATTCACTTGAACCCCTCCACAGATTATTGCAGGGAAAACAAATATTAAACCCTTTATGTCAGAATCAAGGTGATTTAACGGAGAGTTCAGTAATGGCTCCTCTTAATATTTTTCTATGCTTCAGAGACTAGGTATTTGGGTGCATTGCCTTCAGGGAGGATTATTCAGTTTTGGGAATGCTAGCATGCATCACAACTCCCTTTTTCCCCGTTGAGTTATAGGAAGTTCAGTGTCCCCATTCTTAGAAAGGAGGGCAATCTGTTTAAAAAATAAGCAGTAGGAAATTAGTTTATGATTCAAAATCAAGTTTGGAATCTGTGCTAGGGAGCCAAAAGCTGATTAGATATACCCTTAACAGGAAATATTGCCATAGAAACTGAGGGAATCCTTGCTAGCTGTTAGGAGCACAGAGATAGGACTTATTTTAATTTGGGGGGGCTTTTTATTATTATAAAATCCTTGCACTTTCAGCAGAAGCAATATCTATAATCCCCTGAGATTTATGCCTTTATTTTAACTTTCATCCTTCATGATGTACTAACCTCTATAAACTTCCAGGGCCTGCAGCATTCTAAATTCAATTCATTACTTCATCATAATAAAACTTATTTCAAGGTACATTAGGCTTCTGCAGCCAGAACACTAATATGATATGTTTGTTTCAAACAAACAAACAAACAAATGAATAAAACTGGTGATGGGGGGACCTTTCTTTCATTCAGCACTCGCTGAGCTGAGACTGTCTCAAAATCTCTAGTTGGCTTCAGTTATTAACTGTGTTGCGCTCTGCCCTCTGCTTTAAATGTATTGAAAGTGTAGGAAGAAAGTGATTCATGTAATTTTGAGGGCAAACCTGATGTCAGAAAAATATCTGAAGAATAAATAAACAATTCCAAAAATAAGAAAAAGGTAACAGGGCAATTCTGCCTGGCAGTTTCTAGTTACTCTCCTGGTAATTGCAGAAATACGTGGCAGAGCTTTCAAAAGAGTATATATATATATATACACACACATATACATATACATATATATATGCACATAAATATACATATATATATGTATAATATAGTATAATATATATAAAATATGTATAATATAGTAGTATATATACGCACATAAATAACAATGGAGATTATGATCTGTCTTCTGTCTTTTCTCTATATGTATTTTTCCAAAACAAATCTGTCCAGGTCTTCAGTCAACTCCCTGTGTAAATGTATACTGTATTGTTCAGTTGTGGACATAGAAATACAGATCTCAAAGGCCAACTTTTTATCATCTTTATTGTGAAAGTCCTTTTTAAAAAATAAAAAAAAGAAAAATAAAAGAATGGTACCATATTCTAATCATAGTTGTTTATAGTATAAAGAAGATATCTTCTGAAGTGAGAGTCTTGAATTTTGTTAAATGATATGGTAATTTAGAAGCAATGTTTATCCTGAAATACTAGGAAATACAATCTGTTGTTTGTAAGAAATTGAGGAAAATCAGGTTTTCAAAATTTTATTTGGAATTTTTTACCTGAAACTGTTCATACATATGAATTGTACATTTCCAAATTATCTGTGCTGATGCAAATTGGAATTTTCATAAAGAATTGGAATATCCAGTTTTCAATCCATCATTTATCTGATCAAAAGATATATGTGCTAAAAATTCTGAGATGTGTCTTAAGGTGTCTTGTTATATGCATATTAAATTAACAGATATTCATGTAAGATCAACCACAAAATTTCTTTTCCAATATGCACAAATGATGCATTTCATGTTTCACCTACATAACTAAAACAACAGGTTTTACCTGGCTCTAAAACAGCACCTCAAAACTACGGGTTTTTTGTTTGTCAGCTACTGTCTCTTGCATGGCCATTTTGAAAGCAGGCTCTGCAAACATTATCCAAGAGACAAAAATCAAAGTAAATTTCTGGCTCAAACCTAAGATTTCTGAATTTCTCCTGATCTGCAGTCAGAATTTGACCCTGCACCTACTGGTGTACACTGGCTTTGCCAAACTTCAAGTATAGGAATGATTTACTCCAGGTGATCAAGGATAACTTGATACACAGCGTACATATAGTACACAGAATACTATGTTGGATACTACTTTGAGACAGTTCCTCATGCAGATAAATACGTACTTGCACGAGAAAGTTCCATCTGTTAAATCACAGCAACTCAAACCTAACCCCTTGATCGACTGCCTTAGATCACTGACTTGTTGAGAAAGAAATTAAAACAACAAAAAAAAAGAAAAAACAAAATCATGTCCTTTCTATGTCGGCAGTAAGTAAATAATCCCTTCCCAACCCACACCTCACCTCTCCTCTTTGTTCTTCGCCCTTACAAAAGATGAGGACCAGGATGGAACTACAGCATAGTTTCTTGTCAGTCCATTATTCTTAGTTAATTTTAAGTGCACGTCACTGCAGAGACCCTTAAAAGAGATACTACTCTCTCTTCTGTATGCATGGGCAAAGTTTTTGAAGAGCTAAATGCCAATTAAAAAAAGGGAGAAAGAACTTCAGAAGAAAGCTTGTTTTGCATGCCTCTGTGACATGATTTCATAAGACACTAGGATCTTATTCTGGAAAAAAAATTGGTCTCATATGTGTGACACGAACTGCATCAAATGAAATACTAGTGAAAAATGTAACTCTGTTTTTCAGAACAATAGCTGTCAGATTATGGCATTCTTGATATCTCATAGCGAAGGAGGTAAAATGTTCCATAATCACCTTCTTAAACAGGTTGCCACCAAACTGCCCCTGTGAACTGTGTAGAAGACTGATCAATATATTCATTGCCGTCCTTATCTGTGAAATGCAATCTTACCTTTGGTTTAAAAGCAAAATGGAGACATGCCATACACAAATCCTCTGGCCATTCACCTCCATTCATTTTAATTGAACGCTTATGTGTATTGGTCTCAGCACTCTGTACTAATAACAAAACTCCTTTCAACTCGCTAAGCTATGATCTCTGTTTCCAAAGATGCTGCATCTTCGCTGGTATTCTTCTTCAAAAACTATCATGGCTTAATTTTTCCCCCCCTTTTCTTCTCTAGCCGTGTGCAATGCTCCAAAGATTCTTCTTTCAGCTTCCTATAGAGGCAGAAAGAGGCTTCTCTATTTGTCTCTTTTCTCCCCTGCATTGAGATAAACTTGAGTGGCAGCCAGTTGGGGGGATTAAGATGGGAAGAAAATAACTTCAGATCAAATATTTAGCTGATATCTTTTCTCCTATATTATCAACAGGAGATTGAATACATGTTTTTGGGAAAGTCACTGTTCAGCAAACCATCTGCTTTTGATTGCAAAGTGACTGTAAAAATTTTAATAATGTGTAACAGCTAGCAACTGCACTTCAGAAAAAATCTAGGAATGACTGACTGCTAGAAATACAGATAAAAAGTTGCTATTTTTAATTTAAATTAAAGTTATGTTAAAAAATAAATGGCTATGCTTCACTGTTGGTAGCATGATTGTACAAGCTGCACAGTGCACAGAGAAGCCCCGACACAGCCTAGGTCACGCCACACAGCAGGAGCCACAGGCTCTCCGATGTGCATAGGCCGCTACGTTTTTGTCCTGAGCAAACTGGTGGAGACACGGTGCGTGGGAGCTGAGAGCAGAGACCTCTGGCCGCAGCCCTGGCCGCTGCTCCCCCTGAGGATGCGGCACCACTTGTGTCCCGCGCCAGGCACAAACGGCCCGGTTCGGGCAGCCGCCCTGTGCTGGGAAGGCACAGCCTGCCCTGGGCCGGATCCAGCCCTCCTGAGGGGATGAGAGCAACCACTGCCCCCCAGAAACTCCAGCCAGTTGGAGGAGCACATGGCGCCTCATGCAAACTAATTAAAAAAGGGTGGTGATGGCCGCTTGAGGGCTGTTGGTGGAGGTACCCGCCAACATGGCATCAAACGGCCGGAGACCACTGCCGGGGTGGCAGGGGAGCCCCACTCCCGGGAGAGGCGCTGCCGCAGGGACACACGCCAGGGCGGGTGTGACAGCAGGTGCAGACCGTGGGTGACAGCTGGCCCAGGCATGGCCTGGGGTGGGAGCACCCGGGATGGCCTGGAGGCTCCTGGCACTGGGAGGTCGCGTGGCCCTGGTGGTGTGCTGGCTGGGCATGGGGGAAGGTGCCTGCAACGTGCAGGCAGCAGAGAAACGGGGAGCTCGAGGGGACCTGTGGAGGCTCTGGCTGCTCGGGGAGGTGGTTAGAAAGAGCTGGTGACATAAAACTCCTTAAAACCAACGTAATATTAAGAAGCAGGCAGTCTGTATTACAGCGCCAGATGCACAGGGGATAATTCCTCCTAGCGTGCATACCGCAAGTCACGATAGACAAAGCTTATATTGCTCAGTTATATACACATGCATTAGATTTCCTGGAACTAATTATAATACTTGCATCTTTTAAGTCCCTTAGGAGACCCTGAAGAGGTATCAGGTGGCCTCCGGTGGTCCCTAGTGGTTTGTTGAAGGGGTGTTTTTTGTGTCCTTTCCAAGAACTCTGAGTCAGTCTTCCACATATCGTCATGAGTTGGCCCATCCAGTAATCTTGTCACAGCCTATTGCAAGGTGTGTTGGTTTCAAATGGTGTTCTGACTCTTATCTAGATGGAGATGTCCTTAGTTCCTTTTGTCTTGGTTTGGACTGGCGCTTGCTGCTAGGTTGTTTGCATCCCTCCAGGACGTTCCCCATCAGGCTTACAAAGATTATTTCCTCGAGTACATTCCTGCCTGAGGCCCCTTACAGTTCCCCCCTTTTGAGATTTTTCTGTTTCATTACAGAAATACTTTATGTATTTTGATTCCCACAGGTTTCTTATCATAGGAATACACTCTATTAATATACAAGTTACCAAGATTATTATAATAATAAGTTAAGTAATAACTTAGTTATTTCCCTAGCTTTGTTGGTGCGACAGGGAAAAGCTTCAGGCCATCCTGAGAATGTATCAAGCAATACCAGGAGATATCTATAGCCATTCTGTTTTGGTAAAAAAAAAAATCAAGTTGCCAATAACCTCCAGGGGAATTTCCTAGCCTAGTGGTCCCTGGGAGTGGGGGGGGCTTTTCCTGTTCATGGGATTTTTTTTTTAAAAAATGGGGCGTTTTGCTATTACAGACTTTACTATTCCAGTCATCCCCGCACATGTAATCAAATTTTGAAGGCTAGAAATCATAGCCTCACTACCCCAGGGTGTTTCCTCGTGTCCCTTCTTTACAATATCAGTCATTACCTGCCATGTAACAAAGACTCGTCCTGTGGGAGTTATCAACCAATGCTCTCTGTTTGGGGTTGTTTTCAACAGTGATGCTAATTGTTGGTCTGTCTCACTATAGTTACGTTTCAAACTTTGGAGCTTCACCTGTTTTACTGGTACCAATGCAAGGCTGCCTTGTTCAGGCACCTCTTTAGCAGTGTTATCAGCCAATCGATTACCCACGTTTATTGCAGTTGAACTGATGTGCTTTGCAATGCATTATCGCCACTTCCTTAGGTTTTTGAATATCCTGTAGAAGTTGAAGAATTTCTTCCTTGTATTTAATAGGTGATCCTTGAGCTGACAACAATCCTCTTTCTTTCCAGATAACCCCATGTGCATGGACTATCTCAAATGCATATTTTGAATCAGTCCATATATTTACCTTTTTCCCTTCAGCTACCTTCAAGGCTTTTCTTAATGCCACTAGTTCCACCTTCTAGGCTGACATATTGTTGGCTAGGGCTCCAGCCTCTATTATCTGTGTAGGTGTAACCACCACATATCCAGCCATTTCCCATCTCCTGTGAAGCTGCTACCATCTGTAAACAGCTCCAAATCAGGATTAGTTAACGGTTCATCTCTTAAATCGCGTCTGCTAGAATATACGTGTTCGATGGTTTGCAGACAATCATGGTGCAAGGGTGCGGAGTCCCTTGTTTCTGAATTCAAAACGATTGCTGGGTTGATTGCTTTGATAGTTTTAAGTTCCACGTCATCCTGTTCCAACAAGATAATTTGATATTTGAGCATATGGCTTGGAGGCAACCAATGTTCCCTCTTTTGCTCTAAGACAGAAACCACCATATGCAGAGCACACACCGTGATTCTTTGTCCTATTGTTAATTTTCTAGCTTCTTGGATTAGAAGAACAGTTGCGGCTACAGCATACCAACATCCTGGCCATCCTTTACTCACATTATCCAATTTGTTTAGAGAAACACCCCACAGCTCTTCTCCAGGTTCCCAGTATTTGAGTCAGCACACCCAAGGCAAGATGTTGTTTTTCATGTACAAACAACTTAAAAGGTTTAGACAAACCAGGCAGTCCTGATGCAGGTGCTGACATCAAAGGCTTTTTTAAGTCCTTAAAAGCTACTTGGCATTCAGGGGTCCATAGTAGGTGGTTCTCTGTTGACCCCTTCAAATTTTCATAGCGGGGTTTTACCAGTAGTCCATAACTGGGGCTGCACAGCCTGCACCACCTGGCCATACTCCCAGCTCTCGTACGGTTCTTGGTCCTGGAGTTTGGCAGATGCTTCTTTACTGTCGGCTCCCAGTCTCTGTTGTCCTTGTGAAATCTCAAAACCTAAATAAATCACAGTCTCTTTTCCCACCTGAGCTTTGCTCTTTGAGACACGATATCCTCCTTGTCCTAAGAAATTCAACAGGCTTATAGCCATTTGCAGACGTTCTCTCCAAGTCTCTGCAGCCAACAAAATGTCATCTACATATTACAATATAGTTCTCTCTGTTTTTTCTCTCTTCCATAATTCCAGCTCCTTTGCCAGCTGGTTGCCAAACATTGTAGAACTATTCTTAAACCCTTGAGGCAGCCCCATCCAGGTAAGTTGTGCTTTGAGCCCGGTGGTGGGGCTTTCTCATTCAAANAGACAACTTTTTAGTGGTTCTGCCAATTTATACCGACCTGGGATTCCATCAGTCCATACCAAGGGTGTTACTGCATCCTCTGCTCCTACAGGAATTTCTTCCTCTGGTCTTTGTGCCTTCTGTAACATAAAAATTCTCGCTTCCACAGCTTTTGATTCGGGTATTAATAATCACACTTCTCTGTTCTTAAAAGTTATCAGCGCATCTAATTTGCTCAAGAAATCTCTCCCCATCAAGGGCTCCAGGCATTCAGGAACGTGTAAAAATTTGTCAGTAAAAACTCCATTTCCAATTCCACACTTAATTGGTTGGAAGAAAGGCCTTACCTCCTTTTCCCTGTAGCCCCAGTAATAGATATGTTTTGTTTACTCAGTTTACCTGTACAGCTATTTAACACTGGACATGCCACTCCTGTATCTATTGAAAAAATATCTATCTTATCATTACCCAACTCCAAGATAACCAGGGCTTCTGCTGGGGAGACTTTTGATTCATGCCCTCATCCCCGTCACTCTGAATCTTGACCCAAAGTCAGCAGCTCTTCCACCTTGGGATTTTCCTGTTTTCTTGGAAAACACTTCTGAGGGCGTTCCCACTCGCAATGCTCCTTTTGTTTACAAAAATGCACTGATCCTTATTCAGAGGTTTGCTCCCCAGGTCTAAAGGGAGGTCCTCATTCTTCCTCCCATAGGAGGGTGATCTAACCTATACCCATCATTTTGCCTTTTACTATTTCAGTTGCCTTCCACTACTGCTGCAGCCAGCAATTGAGCCTTGCGATTCTCTTTCTTAACTTGCTCCTTTCCTGTCTACACCTTCCATGCCACCTCTAACAAGTTATGCTTTTGCAGTTTTCTCCTAATATCAGGATTCAAAAAGGAGCTGTAACAACTGAGGAGCAGTGGAGGAAAAGAGTAAGAGGCATATAGGAATAACAGAAAGAAACCGTTGTGCACTGACCCCAACCTCCTGCTCCACCTGTTGCCTCACCAATGGAGTTGGAAGGGTCTGAGTTTAATATACAGGGAAAACAAGAGAAGCTGAGACTAGGAAGGGAGGAGTTGTTGCCCTAAAGTGTGTGTTTGTTTATTTGTTCTCTTTCTTCCCAGTCAATAACCTAATCGGTAATTAGATGCTTGTTAATTGACAATTGACAATAAATTGAGCTAAATTCCCTTAGTCAACACTGTCCATGACATATCCATGTTGTATGATACAAGGCAGAGTTCAGTTGTGGACCAGATCTGTAGACAAGTACTGGAGCCTTCTGAAGTAGAAAACTTAAGTGTGTATCCCAGACAACGAATCAAAGTTTCTGGAGTTACTTGTCTGAATAGGCAGGTTGTGACACAGAGCCTGTTCTGCTGTTTTGCAGTGAATATGTCTGCTCTGGGAATCGGGGACTGTGCAGATGCGCAAACTAGCAATGCTTTGGATGCTTACCACAGGTTGAAAAAATTACATTGAGAAATGGCTATTTCTCCCCACTGAGTTTTGACAGCTAGTTTTGTCAAGTTCATGCGCTGCTTGAGCTATCTGAAGAGATCAGATGAATCTTGCTCTATGAGCACTAACTGTTCTTTGTGTGCCTGTTAGGATACACACAGCTACCAGGGAGCGCTGCACACTCAGCCTGTTTCCTGCCATTGATGAACAGAGGTTTTGGACATAACCCGAGAAACCTCTGACAGGTCACAAACCCCTCTCTTCAGAGACCATCAGTAGGAATTTTGCAAGTGGCTTTAATGAAGTTCAGATTTATCCTCTGTCTGTGAAAACAAAGATTATGATACTTGTGGATTTAAGATGCTTATACGCAAAGAGTTACTAATTTATTTAGTTTTTACATAGCAGGTAAATTCTGACTGTGCTGTAATCAATGGGAGTTTTGCCAGTGTCTTAACTAGGGCTAGGTTTTCACCTTGAAGTCAGTGGGATTACCTACAGGATATAAAGTGAATTACATGAGTAAACATAGGGAGGACTAGAACCAAATTTATTCATGGTGCCTTATAGTACTTTATGGATTGATCTTGGGGGTGTTAGATTTTAGTTGCTGTAGAGTTTGTTTTATCACATTGGTTTGCAAGTTCACAGGCTAGTCTAATACTGAGACTAAGGGTACATTAGTAAACTTTCTTTATTCAACTGTAAGCTCTTAAATTTACCATAAAATTACATTTACAAAAAATGCTGTTCTCACAAGTTACTTAAAATGGGCAGGTGACAAAACAGGTAAAACAGATTCTGTGTTTCAAGTACATGAGACTTAGTTTGCTCATATTTAAACATAACATTATAATTACTTCACATTTTAGAAACATGTGGACAATGTAGCCTAATGTCACTCATTAGCTGTCATTATCCATTTCAGAAGTAAAATTAATTTGTTAGATTTGTGTTCTTTTTTAGCTCATTTAGGAGATGTAATGTAATTTGTAGGTTAGGTAATAAAGGTTTCCTCTGAGGGGAAAAATACAAATGTGGATCATTAATTATGCTGTTTGTATATTGAAATATGGTGTAATAATTCTGTATAATTTCTTTGTGAAAGCAAAACATCAGATAGTGCCTTTAAAATGAATGTAAATCCAAAACAAGTCCAGGTTAATCACCTTTACATGAGAGTAATGGTGGTTGAATTCTGATTATGAACTGTTTCAGATAATTCTGATTATAAAATATCTAACTGGTGCTAAGTTAATGCCTTGTATTTAGTTTCTGATTACTGTCTGATCCAGGTGTGCTAGTTATGCCCAGTAGCAAGTAAGTGTCCTTCCCTATGGTCTTCAGCAGCAATAACTCTTTGCTCTACTTCAGCTTCCTGTGCTGTGGCTCCCTTCTTCCCCCAGTTATCCTGTGCTCCCATCCTTCAGCCTCCATTTTGTATAGAAGCTTTTGCCTAACTACAGAAAGGGGAAGGTACAAATGAAGGAAATAAAAGTGAGGTTCACAAAAATGGTGACTTCCTGCAGTCGCGTTATTAACGTTAGCAGCATCTTCTATATTAAAGAAGACTTGGTCGCCAGCAGTAGAGATGACTAACAGACCAAACGAAGCATTTTTCAAGAGGAGAGTGCAGGCTGATGGCAAACTGCAAGCTTGTGTGTCAATGTCAATTTACCTTATAAAATTTTAGGCCACACAGTAAAGTGGATTAAGGAACTCAGCCATCAACAAACACTCTGGCAAATCCACAACCTGTCAGCAGTTTCTTTGCCTCAGCTGAGCTGAAAATAAAGGAATTGATGGTAAATCAATAGTGCTCAATTGTTATATGCAATATTGCATAATGGCAGCGCTTAACAGCCGAGCTACTTATGATAGTTCTCTGCTTTGAGGAAATCATAGCGTAGATGTACCTTTCAGGAAGTAGATTCTGGTTGTCCATGTGTTTGATAATTGTTCCCTTCCTGCTGATTTCCCAACATGCATGAGAAGGGGAACTCTTTCTACTACTATACTGAAATCACAAATGTAGATGTGACTATCTACAGGATTCCCAGTCCATTTTGAGACATCAAGGCATTAATAATATTTCTCTCATAAGAAAAGTTAAACAGATTTAGAATTCATGCATCTATGGAAATCATTGTGAGAGGATGTACTCTTACCTGATCATTTTTGAGACTTCATTTTGGTTTTATATTTTTCTTCCTCTTGCTCACATTTATCTTCCTGAAACAGTGTATACTTTTCTTGATCAGTTTAGAAATGGTACAACATCCTTCACACTGGGAAAGATGATAGTAATGCATTGTTTGCCTGACCATGTCTGCAAAGTGATCCTTGACTTAGACAGCAGAGCTGGAGTTCCACTTTGCATTCCATCCTTAGCTGCTGAACGTTAAATGTTCTGTTTACTGTGAACCTTAAGCTACATTGAGGCTGACAATGTAAGGAGAAAAGTTTTGGATTGCTTTTATTTTTTTAATACATTGTGAAGCATTAAACTCTTAACAAAAAAAATGCCTTGGGTCTAGAACTTTTTTTCTGAAGATGTCAGTGAGATTTCTGTGTTCCTTTCTTACTAGAATTGTGTTCAGTTGCAGTAGTATCTACAGAATAAGCTTTTTGATACTTTTCTGTTTGTCAATTAACCTTTCAATCAGCTTTTCACAGTGGTCTTGCAGGTTTTCATGGAAGGCACGTTAACTGCAGCTATAGTTTCAGTGCCACTTTATAGGCCTGTCTCTTACCCAGTGTTTCAAGAGAACTTAAATACTTGGTCTTGTATTATCAGATAAAGGAGA
>VZTV01019662.1:1022-15389 GCA_013400875.1 Anhinga rufa
CCTCCTCCCCTCTGAGCGGTACAGGGGGACGGGGAATGGAGGTTGTGGTCAGTTCATCACACAGTTGTCTCTGCCGCTCCTTTCTCCCCAGGAGGAGGACTCCTCACACTCTCCCCCTGCTCCCACGGGAGACAGTCCTCTACGAACATCTCCAACGTGGGTCCTTCCCACAGGCTGTGGTTCTTCATGAACTGCTCCAGCGTGGGTCCCTCCCACGGGGCGCAGCCCTTCAGGGACAGACTGCTCCAGCGTGGGTCCCCCACGGGGTCACAACTCCTGCCAGGAGCCTGCTCCAGCATGGGCTTCCCATGGGGTCACAGCCTCCTTTGGGCACCCACCCACTGTGGCATGGGGTCCTCCACGGGCTGCAGGTGGATATCTGCTCCACCGTGGACCTCCCTGGGCTGCAGGGGCACAGCCTGCCTCACCATGGGCTTCACCACAGGCTGCAGGGGAATCTCTGCTCCGGTGCCTGGAGCACCTCCTCCTCCTCCTTCTTCCCTGACCTTGGTGTCTGCAGGGCTGTTTCTCTCGCATGCTCTCACTCCTCTCTCCAGCTGCTGTTTCACAGCAGTTTTTGCCCCCCTTCTTAAATATGTTACCCAGAGGTGCTACCGCCATCGCTGACGGGCCCAGCTTTCGCCGGCGGCAGGTCTGTCTTGGAGCCGGCTGGCATCGGCTCTATTGGACATAGGGGAAGCTTCTAGCGGCTTCTCACAGAAGCCACCCCTGTAGCCCCACCGCTACCAAAACGCTGCCACGCAAACCAGACTGACAGAACACAGCCCGGAGCAGCGTGCTCTAGGTGACTCTGCTTTGAGCAAGGGGTTGTACAGGTGGTCTTCAGAGGTGCTTCCCACCTCAACTGTTCTGTGATTCTGATTCTGAATTGTGGCGATGTTGAAAACATGACAGGATCGCATTGCTACAAAAGGAAAAACTTTGCAGCTTTCACTCTACCAAATGCAGTAAGACATTCCCTAATGTGCAATGTTTGAAGCGTATTTTCAAAGCTAGGATACATTAAGCAATTACCTGACAGTTGATTCACTTCCCTTCTCCCCTGGCATGGTGTAGGTCAGTAAGTGCTCTAGTATTGGCAGAGCAATTTAAGCACTGAAAATCATTGCTTTGGCATAACTGTTTGGAATAAAGAGCAGCTTTTAGAAAAGGAATTTAATTAAACTTTAATGTATGCAGAGCCCCAAAGCTTTTTACAGGAAAAAAAATTTATAAAATAGCCTAAAATACGTTTTCTGTTTATGACCAGGATGTGAATTATTTTTCAACCTTATTGATGAACTTTCTATTTGTAATGAATACTGAATAAGAAATAACTTTTTTCTTAGAAATCTTAACATGACTCCTTTGAGTTGAGGTCTACAGAGCCAAAAAGCAATTTGGCTGTATAGTTTTGGCTTCACACTGTAGATGTGTATTTACATGCTCTAGACCGAGATAGTCTGGTATTCAAAACTAACCTGCAACTCGTGTCTATGGTTTGATCCAATGAAGCATTTATTCATGGCTGGATTTTTTTTCTCTTGCTCATTTCTGGAATGATCCTATCAATTTTGCCTTTTAAAATAGCCACTGCAACAATTATTTCCATAGTCTTAAACTTCCTAATTGCTTGAA
The DNA here is from genome assembly GCA_013400875.1 of Anhinga rufa. Classification (NCBI taxonomy): domain Eukaryota; kingdom Metazoa; phylum Chordata; class Aves; order Suliformes; family Anhingidae; genus Anhinga; species Anhinga rufa. Next base: position 2,661 of record VZTV01019662.1, read on the forward strand.
CATCTCTTTTGAAACTAGGACTAGGCTCTTAAGTAACACCGATGCATCTGAGATGTTTACTCTTCGTTTTGAAAATCTTGGCCAGCAGTGTAAAGCAAGAGGCCCTGAGGAGAAAAGCAAACTGGAAATTATAGTCCAGGATCTTGCATTAACATGAGGAGATTGGTCTTCTTGTATTGCTTAAGGGAAACTCATAAACATGCTTTTCCCCTACAAAGAGTTGTTCAGCACACATTACCACTAGCGTACCGGTGTTTTGGGCTACTTTCCTTTACAGCCATGCAGTGGCTTTAGGTTCCAGGCGGCTGAGATAACCTCTCAGCTTCGTTACTGCAATGTCCACGTGGGATTAAAGAAGTTTGCTAACATTAGAGGAGAGCCTATGTCCGTCCTTTGTACATAATCATACATACCCGTGGCCTGACACAGACTGGCAGACTATTTAAAAACTATTTTTGTGATTCCCAAAGATCCATTGCTTAAAAAAGAGTAGTTACTGTTGTGCTGTGGCAGCTAGGACTATTCATCTCTGACAAGACTGTAAAAAGGACCAGAGTAGTTTTTGTGGAGAAACACACACAGATCCAGGAACAGCCAAATGTAGGACTTCAGATCAATAAATTACCTGAGCTTCAGTTGAGTTTAGGCTCCAGCTCCACAGCCCTCACCACATTCTCTGGTACCTGAATTTTATCAAATTAATAAATTCATGTTCCAAGTATCCATTTAAAGCACAAGGAAAATAGCTAGAGGAGAAATTATAAGGTGTTTTTTGTGAAATTGAAATGTCTCTCTTGTAGGTGTCGCTAGCACCTCAGCTCATCCCAAAAGTTCCATCTGAAAGCAGGCGGCACTAACTCTCACCATGCAATAGCATGTTCTCCTGACAAGCCTTCCTGTGGTTTTTTGGAAGGGGGCACATTTTGTGATGGACTTTAGCTTTCACTTACAATCAGACCTGTAGACTCATAGCTGGAGGATTAGGAAATTTAGGGGGAAAACTGATTTGCTTGGGGTCTTGCGCATCTCACATGGGATTTTATTTATCTCATGAGGAACAGAAATGAGTGTATTGATACCAAAATATCATACATTCTGCATGAACAAGCTACGCATTTTTCAGCCCTAGTATGCATTCCTGCCTCTCACCCGTTAAGCCTTATACCCTGCTCAGCTTTTTGACTCTGCTGTCCTACCTGCCTTGCTAGCATGTACTTGATTAGAAATTGCCTGGGTATCTCAGAGCTAGGCAGCCAATGAAACAGGCTGTATATTGGGCAAAGAAACATCATCATACATAAGAATTACCAAGAAGATCCTAGGAGATTTCAGCTTTCCTCAGCCCTTAGAATCTTTGCTGTCTATGACTGTATTTTGCAATGGAGCTGTTATTAACATTCTTATGGAGCTGTATTTTACACAGTAATTCATGTCGTGTTTCATATAGCAAGTTGCTGTTAATTCTAATTAATGCAAAATATTCCTTTTTTTTATGGTTCCACTTGCAGTAGAGTGAATGAAGACTAATTCTCAGTTGTCATATTAATTTCTGATCTGTGAAAGTTAACTTTAATAATGCATGGCTAGGATGCAAACACACACACACAAAATTTCAATAGCAGTGTGTGCGTATTTTGAAGGAAAAGCAAACAATGAGCTATGCTCAGACTTGTTTGTCTGCCTTTGGTATTTCAACTATATATTCCATTCTTACTATTTTAGATACTTTTTACAGAGTATTTAATTTAAAATAGATCTCAGAATGAATGAAAATATGTATTTTGTTCTATTTAGGACCAGATTAATATGTTAGCTATAGATTCAGAAAAGTGGATTGTTCTTTTGACCACTTCATGCTCTCGCAGTAACTCCTCACCTTCCATCCCAAGATTAGCCAGTCTGGTCAGCCTTTAGCTGACTACAGATCATAAAATTAAACAATGTAAAAAAAAAAATAATTCGCAAATTTTCCTAAATAAATTGTTTGTTCCCAGAAAAAAATGGCTAAATTAGTACCTGCCTATGATGTCAAGTGTGAAGTCTTGCAGGAATGAAAAAGGAGCAATACTGTTGGATTCAACTGACAGCAAAAAGCCACATCTCTTTGTTAACGTGCCACCTGAGTAGAATCACAGAAAGGAGACTGTGTGCTTGCTGTGAGCTCAAAGGAAAAAAAGAAAAGGTCGTTTTGTTACTATCCTTTGGCATGTGACAGTATAGCTGTAACCCTATGTATGGGGGAAGAGATGGGAAGGTAGTAAGAGGAAAAGAGCTCTTGTTCTTCTTACTTAACACAGAGCTTGAAATGTGGTTGAGGGGATTGATCACATTTTTGATAACTGTGTTTATTGTACTTTCCTGTGCGTAGCCCACAGGTTATTTGGAAGAACATTTTTTGATTTGGCAGTAGTTTGGCTTGTTTATGTATACACAAATACATATACCTGCATATGCACATGCAGGTAGGGCAAGCGGGAGGTTTACTTCAGCACATCCCTTCTGCCAGGAGTCATCAGATACAGCTCCCCAGTAATCAGCAGTCCCTGTTGCCTCTCCCTTCAGCCTCTGATCCCTTGCCCACTCCACTAACACTTCTCAGCTTGATTTTGTGGGGGACCTTAGAAGTTTAGGTTATCTGAGCCTCTGGGTGCAGCTTACGTCTGTACTGTGTTCTTATGATGATACAGATTTAAATATTTGACTAGACTCAAGAAGCAATCCCTGTGGAAGATCTTGCGACCCTCACCTCTGGAACAGAATACGTAACATAATGCATTCTCTCTATCAACCCAAAGCAGCCTTTTCTAGTGGCAGTGTGAAAATAAGCTGCTTTGGTTCTGCTTTGCTTTCCAGTAAACCATGGAGATCCCTGTTAGAGGAACTTTCTCTAGAGAAAATGCAAATGCAGTGTTCAGCAAGAGGTGTAAGGAACACAATGACCCAGATTCATTGCGAGTGTAATTGCTGCAGCTTTTGTGATTAGCAGTGGAAGAAAAAGAAATTTTTTTTTTTTTATTTTAAAGAGTTTTGCAAGTGCTCCTTCAGCATACTGGGTAGTGAGCTTAGCACAGAAGTCAGAATCAGGAGTCTGGATTTCTGGAGACAAAATGTTAATGCATGATAAGGCAGGGGCTTGTCATCCGGAATGGGTTAATGTGGTAACAAAACAGCAGTGTTTCTCCTAAGTTCAAAGTGGACTTTCTTAGCAAATCAGCTGCATAATGCAAAAATACAAGCAGAAACCAGACACAGAGGTGAATTGCCTGAGGGTCTCACATATTTCAAAGCAGAGAAATGTAATGATATCTTAAAGAGGTATAGACAAGCCAAGGAATACCTGTGGCATCTGATTACAATAATAGAAATTCTGCTGAAAGGCTTAGGAAGATTAACAATATTAACCTTGCTGTCTTATTTATCCCGTCTTCTTTGATAAGCAAAGCCTCGGTAATCCAATGACAATGGCTCTGAGATCCTTGGTTGTTGTCATTATTCTCACTTGAAAATAAGTATTATATATTATTTAGGTTAATGTCTTCACTGCACATGGTGACATACTTTCACCTGAGACAAAATCGAAATATGAAACATGAAAGAAGAAGAAACAGGGCAAGAGAGCTGCCCAGTGTATTAATTACAGACCTTTAAAAGTTCTGGGCCGTGGTCAGGCTATCACTGCAGAAATAACTGTGACATCCAAAAACTTACTGCCTCTCAAGCCACGGCTGTTTGCTTACACAGATCAGCAGATGGAAAGGGTTGGTGCAGATCCTGTTTACAATAAGGGCAAAGTTTGCAAGAAAAAGAAGTCTTACAGTTGTTTTCTAAAAGGAGGTCAGCAAACCATGAAGATACCCAAGCAGATTTGGGACATGTAATAACATCTCTACTCAGTTAACAAAAAAGCAAAACCAAACAAAGGTGAGCTGATGGAAAGTAGTCTGCCTGGCCTGTGACACGTAGGGTTTTTGGTAGGTTGAGTCTGTGTTTGGGTCACAGATTATGAACCGAAGAGTATAAACAGCGACAGCAGCACATGAGACTGGAGGGTAGCAGCGCTTGCTTGCATAGATATGCCTGTAGGCAAGACAACACAGATGCTCAAGATTGCCTGGCACTGGGCTTCAGCAGCAGTGCGAATCTCCTTGTTCATTTATTATCAGTGATTCACCCTGTTTTAATATAGACAAATATTCTCCTGGCATTTTTTGTGCAAAATGCTAACCTAGCTGAAATCTAATTTTGTTGGAAAAGTATTTGGGCAAACTTGCTTAAATAAACTCACCTCATTTATCAGCTGTAGAGTCTGCAGCTTTGGATCCAGAGAGGACCAGCTGATGGTGGTATTTGAGAGCACTCTGTTTTCATGTCATTTAATGAGCAACACCGTTGTTCTTCTGGCATGCTATAGAGTGACTCATGGGACAGTGTGTACTGCTGCAGTGATCCAGGACCAAGTCCCACTCTGCAATTATCCCCATGTCAAATCTGAGTGGCTCCATCCAGCTACTTTAGATTTAGACTAAAAAAGAGATCAAAAAGCTTAATTTCTACATTTCCCGACTTTTCAGTACATTTAAAAATTGTAACCTTCCTATTATGATAAAGTATGTTTTTACACTTTATTTTTCAGCTATAAACGCTGAAGGATGCTAGGCCACAAATCTGGACCCAGCATTAGTCTGCTAAAAGGCATAACGGAACAACATGTTTATGCAAATGTTGCAGTAACTGATAAATCCATGTCACTTAAAACCATCCAGAATTATTACACATGGCAACTTCAAATGCGTCCTGTGCTAAATGCTCTCAAGATACTGATTCACTGAGCCATGTATGTGAATTACATGTACCAGGCCCAAGTCTCAAGCTTCTTCTTTAGACATCTGTTTGTGAGAATAGGCACAAGGCACTGCTGGCCCTGTTTGGGTCTAGAATAGCTGTGTCTCCCTTGTACCTGACATGAAAGGCCCAAGACGTTAGAGAATCAGACACGGGTAGCGTCAAAAGGCAGTGACACCTTATAGCAGATAGCCTTTAACAGCATTTCTGAGACAAGTCCTAGGAACACTGCGACAGGATTGCTGAGAATTGGATAAATGTGTAGCCAGGTTTCAGCCTCTGAGCCCCTTTGCTATTGCATGGTTTCCACCCATATTTGTCCTTGAGTTTGGTGGCGAAAGATGCTCAGGTTTTCCATTTTAGCACTTTTCACCAAAAAAAACGGAAAGCTCTCGATGAGTAAATCTGCCAAGAGCTGAAAACCTGTCATATGTTTTTGTCCAGTAGAACATTTCAAGGGTTTTTTCTTACTCTTTTGTTTTTTTCTTCTGCCCATTTAGAACGACTGCATCCTTACTCACATGCTGTAGTGCAAACTCATCTGACGGCATCATCCTATTTAATTAATAGGAGAGGAAGGGAAATAGTTCTTTTGCACTGGTGGTCATTTCAGGACCATCTAGGACATTGGCACAACAAACTGGATAAATTAATATTGTGAGAGTATTGTGTTCTTTTGTACATTCCTTCCATTTCTTGTTTCAATATAGCTGCCTTAACATGTGCAGCATTCGCTTTTCAAGCCATTATTAGGGTTGATTTTAAAACTGCAGCAAGAGAACTGTGTGGAAAAGTACTGCCACATGGATCATGGTGTGTTTGCTGTCGTGGTTTAGCCTGGATCAACAACCAAGCACCACGCAGCCGCTCGCTCACTCCCCCCCGGTGGGATGGGGGAGAGAATCGGAAGAGTAAAAGTGAGGAAACTCATGGGTTGAGATAAAGACAGTTTAATAGGGAAAGAGCGAGCCGCGCACGCAAGCAAAGTAAAACAAGGCATTCATTCACTGCTCCCCATGGGCAGGCGGGTGTTCAGCCATCTCCAGGAAAGCAGGGCTCCATCACGCGTAACGGTTCCTTGGGAAGACAAACGCCATCACTGCCAATGTCTCCCCCCTTTCCTTCTTCTTCCCCCAGCTCTATACACCGAGCATGACACCATATGGTGTGGGACATCCCTTGGGTCAGTTGGGGTCAGCTGTCCCGGCCGTGTCCCCTCCCAGCTTCCCGTGCCCCCGGCACAGCATGGGGAGCTGAAACAGTCCTTGACTGGTGTAAGCACTGCTGAGCAACAACTAAAACATCTCCGCATTATCACCACTGCTTCAGCACAGATCCAAAACACAGCCCCATACTGGCTACTACGAAGAAAATTAACTCTATCCCAGCTGAAACCAGGACATTTGCCCATTCGACCTTGAAAAGAAATGCTCCATTTTTTCTGCCTATGAGCAGAATGCATCCAAACAAGAATGAGGAAGTTACTAATTGCTTTGAATGCTACATCAATAATGTACAGATAGATGCCATACCGTGGCAGGAACCATCTTGAATGGAATTGCATCACGTCCGAAAGAAACAGTTTGCAATCCCACTTCTAGACTAGAGCAGACTCTACTAGAGCAGAGCAAGAAAGTATAAAAAGATTGCTAAATGGGAACAGCAACCTTTGCCATCTGAGGCTTGGTGATGACTGCATGAGCCGCTAACAGGGTGGGTTAAACAGCTTGCCAGTACTGAGTGATTCCAGTGCTGCGTATTTCTGTGGTTGTCAGTTAAAGCACTGCCTGCAATAATGTGATGTGCTGTTAGCAAAATGCTTTAAATGCTACCCTAACGGGAGGGCAATTTTAGCAAGGCTTTTCTTTTTCAATACATCATCTGCCAAGCCCAGTGATTTTTATAAGGTGCAGGAGAGTAGCCAAGAAAATTAAAAAAAAAAAAGTGTGTCTCTATATATGTATGTACATAAAAATCGTAGGGGGAAGGATGCTTAAAAAGTGTGTTCATCAAATATGGCAAGCAAAGTGAATGTGGTGAAAAGTTCGCAATTTTAGTGCATGCTGAAGATATTAGTTGGTATTTAAACAGGACAAAACTGTAATGTCATCACTGCCTTTAGAAAAAGGTGCTGACAGCCTGCATAAGCAAACGTTTATCTCTCCCATCAGATCTCAAGCCAATGCGTTTGTAAGGGACTGCTGTAGGAGTTCGGCTGGGACTCTGGGAAGGCGCTGGTGTGTTGCCTGCTTGTGAAACATAACCCCCAGCATGCAGAAGGAATACACCTTAAATAATCCTTTCTTAAGCTGTATATTTCATTCTGAATCAAATGCCCTGTCAGATAAGTCAGTTGTCAGAAGGAGGGTCTGAGGAGGGGGTCTCCACCAGACTCTCTGTGCCTGCTGGCTGACCTCGGGGTTTACGTGATTTTGACCTTTTGGAAACATCCTTTCAGATGTGAGCCGTTTGATGGCTCCCTACCCTAATAACACGGGACCTAGAAAATAACTGTGAAGTGAGAACATGCTTACAGTCTGATCCTGAGCCTTTGGAGTCAATGGCAAAGCTCCCGTTGACTTTCTTTTATTGGAGGTCTGAAGCTGCAACACTATTCTGTTTAGCCACATCGTGTCAAGGCACCGCTAAGACCTTCTGGCCCAGATGGGCCTCCCCGGGGTCCCCCCCCACACCCTGCCCAGAGGCCAGGAGCCCCATTTCAGCTTCAGTCCCTGCCTGAGCTGTGGGTCTCCAGCTCCCTCCCGGCTGTGGGTCCTCTCGTTCTGGACCTGACCCGTATGTTGCCTTCCTAGTTTGACTTTGGCCCTGCATCATCACCATGAACTTGCCCAGTGACGTGGGCCCTTGGCTGAACCCAGCTGCCCCCTGGCCTGCCCTGCTGCCTGGCTGGGGTGGTGGGACAAGCCCTGGCTGGAGAAGCCCTGCCCTGCCACCCCCCTGAGGCCCTCACCACTCAGCCCCCAGCAGTCCCCATCCTGCTGCGCCCCAGCGCTGGGGCTCCTCGGGTAAAACAAACGGAAACACTAGAGCCCTAAAAGACACAGCTCACTTCTCCTTTACCATGTCCTTCTTCATTACCCACCCCGGTGTTGGTGAGGGAATGGCCACGGTCCATGTGAGGGATGACACCGGGACAGACGCTGTGATAGTCCCCCTTTCCTCATTAAACTCACCCACTTTTATTCCGATGGCTTCCAGTGGGGTTATCCATCCACGATGCAACACACCATCAATTTACAAATTAGTGTTATCAGGTATTTATAGGGAAAGTGTTGATTTCATAGCTGCATCATAATTGCCATTACAAGTAATTTCTACTGTTCCAAATGAAATGTGGTTTTCAACACAGTGCCAGAAATTGCATGGCATTCCCGGGTGTGCGTGCTTATGTACTCCTCAGGGAGTGTGTGCTGGCTTACCTAGGGAAAGTCTCCTTATGTCCTGCTTAAAAAGCAGTGTCACAGACTTCTTCAAGAGTTTATAGCTCTGAATAAAAGGTAAACCAGAAATTCTCATTTCAGAATATATATTTTTTGTGCCATTAGCAACACTTTAGTGTTCTCTCCAGATCTTCTGCAAGATATTTTGATGCAAAACTTATCTTTTATTCTTATTTCGCAAGCTTCCTTGCAAGTCATTTACAGATCCAATAGATAAAATAACTTTTCACCACCAAGACTGAAAATGAAGGGGAGCTTTTCTCTTGCTGAAATGCAACAGGGTGTAGCTCATCCGAACCCTTGAGATTCCCCTATTAATCTCAGCAACCTATTTCTATCCCAACAGGTGTAGTTCGCCAGGTGAGGCCCATTGTCGGACCTTTCCATGCCATTCTGAAACTGGAGATGAACTACGTCATGGGTGGAGTGGTATCTCATCGTAACATTGTCAATGTTCACATCTTCGTCTCAAAGTACTGGTTCTGAGAGAGCATTTAAAATCCCAGACAAGCAAGCCGCTCCTACCTAAATCATTACCACAATTATGTCATATATTTGTTTGTAAAACCCAATAGTGTTTCTTTTGTTTTATTTTTAAATATTTGGTTTATAGTTTAAGACAAATAACAAGCTATTATGTTGATTAGACATAGGGTGGAGCAAATTAAGTGAGCCTGATGTAGTAGTTGTCTGTATAAGTAAGTAGTGTGTAAAAGTGCTCAGCTGCCTAGTGAAATGTAAAACTTTTCTAAATGCTTAGGCAGATCTTAACTATTGCTCCTTGGCCAGATAACCAGAGTGACTGAGGATGTGGAACAAAACAGATGTCAGAGTTCATTGGGATGAATATATGGTATCTTTGGATGGAAGAAGCTTGGTAAGGATTAGTACTTTCACCTCAATATTAACTACCTTGAAGGAGTCAGATTGTCAGAAAGTGCCAAATATTCGCTTTCGGGCCCCAGTAGGATAACTCTGAATAGGCACCCAGAATTGCTAATCATTTCTGAGAAGTTTAGCCTAGATATTTAAAAAGCGCCATTCAGCTACGGCTACAAGAGGAAGTGCAAAAGAAATTAGAAATAGTAAGAGACTAACAAGCTATTGCACATATTAAAAAAAATACTCTTTTTTTGTACTTATTATTTGATTGCAAGATTATGTTTGATTCTAATTAAACAAATACCTCTCATTGAAATTAACCTCTTACAAGGATAAGGCATATTGCTTAAATCCCAATCTCACCTGTACTCAGCAATACATGGGAAGCTCAGACCTCTATCTCCTGTCTATTGTAGAGTAAAGCTCCATACCTTTTTTAAATTGGTAATACAATCAGCATGTTAAACTGTACACTTCCTATGCACCAAACCAAGGCATATGTAATAATATAATGAAACTCTCACAAATAAATGAATGTTTAATGTATTTTCTGGGCATCAAAGTAATGTATCTTTTTAATTACAGAATGGAAAATAAATAGCTCCATGTTTCAGTTTGATACATTTGTTAAGATATGAGGAAATAAAGTCAGATGGGAAATGCTCAATGTATGCTATGGTTTCTGCTTACCAGAAAAATCATATCATTTACAAAAATACATCTCCTGTAAGCAAATTAATTATATGTATAAATTCCCCACGCAAACGGTCTGCTATTTCATCGGTCATTATTGGCGCTAGGCATTTGTCTCTTCCTTTTATACAAAAGCCCCTGAAGCTTAAGGGAACCATCTCATTGACCTGAATGATCTTTGAATAAGACTAATGAAGACCCTTCTCTCTGATCCATTGCGCATAAAAGACCGTGACAGCTTTACTGTGTAGATACAAAAGTCTTTGTTACATTCTCTGTGGCAGGGAAGCTTCTCTGCCTGCAGCATTCTCGCTCCTCAAATGAAGATTTTATGATAACATATTCTCATAAATAGAATTTGACAAAAGGATACCCTCTTGACAGTACTTGTTCCCCCCACGCTTACAGAGCATCCCAGCCCCATACATAGCCTGGTTTTCAGGGTGCCATCAGCTTAAAACATGTTCAGTGTTGTTAGTGGCCACCCCTACAGTCCTTCTGATTTCAACAAATAGTTACTTATTTGCACAGAAGAATGCTATGAAGCAGATATATTTATAGCAGGTGACCTTCATCATTCAACTAACTAATGGAGATTTTGGAAAACTCCAAAGTACAAGAGATACTGTTGACTTCAGGGATTACTAGCCCACATAATTCCGATTTAGACTGGAAAGTACAATGTTTTATTACACTAACACAGTCCAAGAAAAGGAGGATGGAAGCCTTCCCTTAAATCGTCAAGTTCTTTTTCTTGCCAGTGTAGGAAAAGTAAGTAGCCTGAGTACCAAAAATACAAAAACTGTTTCCATCTGATTTTCTAGACTGTAATTTTTGATCCTTTATTTCCTCTGTAAGTGGTATTTAGTTGCAGTGGAAAGAACTTCAGGACAGCAGAAATCTAATTTTAGGATCCAACTGATGAAGAAACTAATTCACAGACTTCTTTCTGTAAAGGAGAAACCACACACCACCACACACACCCCTCTCCCCTTCTTCTGTCTGCATTTTTGAGTAAAAATAGGATAGAAGAAGGATTACCACTACTTCCTGGAAAATGGGTTTCCTACATTGTCCCAAATAATCTTTGAAAATTGCAAGCAGCTTTTTAAATAGTCCTGATGTTATATGAGAACGTTGATCCAGTAGATGATATTATGTTTTGTGTTTAATAAAATTAGAGTGCCACGATCACTGTGACGTGTCTTAACTTTTAATAGATCAGCATACAAAAACTAGTTAAGTCAGTAATGATAGGAAAGATTAAATATTTCTCTCATCCAAACCTGTGACAATAAAGTTTCACTGGTTGCGAATGGGACAAAATAAAATTAATTGTCATTTTTATTGGCAAATCATTAAAGCTGTTCAAGTGGGAGAACATACTTAGGAAATTGTCACTGAGATTCACTTTGAGGGCTTTTCATTCACTGTGCTCTCTTTGGATTGATTAGATCTAAGTTCAAACCATTTTAATCATGGGAAAAGAGAATGACAAGTAAATGAGCATTTCGAAGAAAACAAGAACAATGAGACTGCTGAGTGTTCATTAGTCTTCAAGAGTCATCTGCTCAGTCATACACAGAATGATATCATGTGCCTTGGAAAAACAGTCTCACATCATTGAAAGAATGAGTAATAATAACACACAATTACAGATGCTACCCAGGATCAAATTAGTTGATAAACTGTCTTATTTGACACTGGTATGGAGAGACAAAAATCACTCGAATGAGCAAAGGCTCACAGGTGCTAGTCAGATTCCCGACAGGAGGAGCAGCGGGTCTCAAGTTGTTACGCCAAAAGTTGGGCATCCTGCGTAGATGGGAAGGCTTCTTTTGTGCTACAGGGACTGCTTCTAGGACAAGTCTTATAGCAGGAAAACTTGCCTCAGAGTTATTTCCAGTGGGATCAGGAGTTTGCCTGAGTAAGCATCCAGTGCACATAGATGGTTCTGAGTAATTGAGGCTATAGCCTTAGTGAAATAATAATAAACCAGGGATATTTCAGATGAATTTGCTGAAAGACTGATCTACTTTCTACTTCTTCAGTTTAAAAATCACTTCTTGATGGATCTGTCATTTAGTAGCAGATAGAGAAGGCAAAATAGTGTGGTGCGTGTGATCCTAGCATAGCTACTCCTTTTGCAGAGGGAGGGCACGACAGCCACAGACAATAGCAATGAAAAACAAACAAGTTTCATAGCAGTGTTCAAATCAGTACATTCCACGTATGATAGCTGGATAAGCTTGTGCGGTGATGACAAAAGTTATTTCATGATTTGGAGAGAAATACTGTGTGCCTCTCCAGGGTAGCTGCCCTAACTACAGTGAATGGTAGCTCTTGGAAGCCGCTGGTGACTGACTGTAACACTCCGACGTGGCAAACTGCTGGTCAGCTCTGAGAATACGTCCATTATTTGGAGCTCGTGCAGCATTAACGTGTTCCTGTCTCAACCACAAAATCACACAACGCCTGAGTTTGGCCCATGAAAACCATTATAGCATCCAGTTGGCCCATGCAGTTCGTGACTGCTTCTGTGCCTGAACACAGGCAATCGATCAGTTCTGCGAACATGGCCCTGGTGAAATCTCCTGCCTCGTGCAATGTGGGGTGGAGTGAAAAGCATGGCCCAAGCTGACTTCTGGAGCAGAGTGAGTTACATCAGTGTCACCAACACGTGACAGACTGCACTTTTTACGGCAGCAGGTTCAATGCAGTAGTGTTCTCACATCCATGCCAGTATAAAGGAATTAAAACGGAGATTATTTCCAGATTACATACAGTAATTCTTCATAATGACCTGCAGTTCAATTAGCAAATGTATGTGGATGTGTTTCGTGGTTTAGCC